>CM017556.1:43582321-43770510 GCA_007844125.1 Sinonovacula constricta
AAGACAGACAGACAGACACACAGACGGACACGCACGCACGCACGCATGCACAAACACACACACTTGCGCGCGCGCACACACACCCACACATACCTTCAAATAAAATAAATAAATGAAATAAATAGATAGCCAAATTGTATATATATATATAAAGCTGCAAACTGTTACAGAGCACATTTACTATTGTGTTACATATCTTTTTGTCGAGAATCTACAAGCAGAAACGGAAACGCAGAAAACATAATAATAAAGATCGTGATTTAGCAAAATCTCTCAATCTTGGCTCTCTCCCGATAGGGTCAAATGAAAAAACACGAATGTCAATTTATGAATTTTTAGGAATAGGTGATAAAAATGAAAACATCTGTGTTAAGTACTTTTTTACTTTTATTAATTCGATCAAGGGAAATAAATGCGAAAAAGCGATACTGTATCCCCCACTATCTACATATGATTTAACAGACTTACTAGAACGATGAGGAGTTTAAGACAAAGAACAAATGCGATATAAAAAAAAATAATACTCAACAATACTTTTCAAAGAAAAAACAACATTAACATACTCGAAGGTATAGCAAGTGTAATAGAAAATATTTAAAATTTGAAAAATAACACTACGGATGAGTTGTATACTTAAAAATGAAATAAGGGATGGGATGCGATTAGCCAGCATTTTTGCCGATACTGTGCAGCGACATTACTATCATTATAGCACAGGTTCACTTATGAGATACCCAGGGACTGAACCCGGCCGGTCCATTATACTGACACCGACGAGTCAGGCGTAATGCTGTCCCCTTAGCCCCGAGCGTTAGGAGGGAAGCCACTACTACCAACTTTAAAGTCTTTGGTTAGACCCGGCCAGCTCGTTCAACCGACTTTACAGTTTACCCCCTGGTCATTGGGTATATTCGTCAACCCCGTACTATGGCAGCCGACAACATGGCGTTGGGAAGTCATGTTACTGACCCGAATACCCATCGCAGGTACCCATTTGTACACCTAGAAGGAGTGGAACAATTTTAGGTAAATTTCTTGCTCAAGGAAATTAGTGGCGACTTGACCGTTGTTCGAACAACGGATCCCGTGATCCGAAGTCGTGCATCCTACCTCTGGACTATTCCACTCCAATGTAGACGTATATGCCAAATTTTAAGCACATATTCTCCATCCAGTTTTGAATTTATGGATATTTCTTTCTTCTCAAATTGGTATTTATGAATCTTTTTTCAGAAATGAAAAAAGACTCCAAATATTTATATCCTCTTTAGGAGAAGTGATATGCTTTTGAGCATCATATAAAAACAAGATATAACCAAATATGTTACTTGATTGGTATGTCTCAAATAATGTAATTAATCCCAATGCGTTTAAAGCTGATTTTCCTATTTTTTCTGCTTACTGTACTTTATTGCAAAAAGCACCGAGCTCTTGATAGCCACACGATTTATTTCAGAGTTGCCCAAAATGTTCTATAAAGTATTTTGGTTGATGTTGCAAAATAAACACTAAAAATCTCCCCAAGTTGTTTTTTTTTTTTTTACTTTGAATATACCAAGTGACGAATTTATAATCAAATTTAGCACAAATCACGCAAATTAATTAAAATTCATATACAAAAATAAAATTAAAAAATATACATTTCTTAAAATAGTAAAATGATGCAAAAATAAGTGTCAATGTGAAAAAGTAGAATGAAAAAAAGTTGACCAACCGTGCCCATATCGGGATTCGAACCCTCAACTCTCAGTTATGAAGCATTTTAGCCCTAATTTTGATACTCTTTAATTGGAGGCGCAGCATTACATTTACTCTACATTATAAGAAAAAATACAGCGTGGGAAGGAGAAGCTATTTCCATTTAGATGCATGACTTGTTATTGAAATTTTACTAAAATAGGTTTAAAATATGTTTTAAAGTTTTTTTCACTGAAAATGACAGAATTTTGAAAAATCATCACTGGCCCTCATGGCGTAATAAGAATTCGAATTTGCTTTTGATCTTGAATCGAACTTAAATATTAAAATTTTCGAGCAGAGCAAAAAATTTGCTTGCCTTTCCTGACTAATAAGATCCTCGCGGTACATGTATCATCATATCAGAACAGTTTAAACATAAAAGGTTAATCTCGATATGCTCAAACTCGACTTTATATTGTCTGCCATCTCACCACCACTTTTCCGCTTTCGGTTTCGCCTGTCGGCAAGAAAAAATGAAAAATAAACATGCTCCCATGCTTTTTTTGCTGAAGCTGTTGTTTTTGTTTATTTATTTACGCAGAATACTGCACATTTTACAGGCACATGCCGACCAGATTCATTAGTGTGTTATTAATGTGTGTGTCTTTGTGTCTGTATGGCTGTGTGTGCGTGGTGCGCGTAGAGTGCGTATGCACTTATGTGCCCATGCGTGTGTGCGCGTGTGTCTGTGTGTGTCTGCGTGTGCGTGCGTGTAAGTGCGTGCGGGTGTGTGCGTGAGTGTGTGTGCCAGTTCATGTGTGTGCGTGTGTCTGTCAGTGTATGCGTGTATCTCTCTCTTTGGGTCGGTGTGTTTGTGTTTGTGTGCCTGTGTTTATGTCTGTATGTGTCTGTCTGTGATGTCTATCTGTGTTGAAGTGTGTCTGTGAGTGTTTGTCTTTGTGTCGGTCTGTGCGTCTGAGTATCTGCATGGATTTCTGTCTGTGTGTCCTTGTGTCCGTCTGTGTGTCTACCTGTGTCTATCGGTGAGTCTCTATTTACGTGTGTGTCTGTTGTTGTTTCCTTGTACCTGCTTTTCTTTCCTTATGTCAAGCAGTCTTTCTTTCGTTCTTTCCTTCTTTCTTTCTGCCTGTCTATCGATCTGTTTGTTCCGTTTGTCTGTCTATCTGTCTATTACAGAGAAGTACAGAAGGAAATACACACGACCGAGTGTTCGTAAAAATGGACAAACTGTTAATAATAAGTCAAGTTGAGGTTTGTCAGTACGCACATGCTTCCAGGATTGGTATTAACAACAACGATATGTCAGGGACTGGCCTCTTTAAAGTCCAACACCGGAAAACCGATAAATCGGGGATTGTCACGGAACTTGCTGTTTACATGCAGGTTTGAAACACCAACAACTACAATAATTACCAATTGGCGATTTTTTTTTTTTTTTTGCTAGCGTTCTTGGCCACATACTTCTTTTTTGGATTTTTTGTGTGTGTATCGATTAAATTATTTCACGAGGGTTAGTATAACAAGTGTTTCTTCCTGACTTCTCATTGACCTGGCGATTAAGGATGAGTGCATATGGACCACAATTTTCACAAAGTCATTATGGAATGTCTAATGTGCAGATAAAATGATTATCGAAAACCTTTAAACAATTCCAGATTTGAACTGGAGACTGTTGTCATGGAATTTAACGGTCAAAGCAATAACTTTATCGGTTTAAGGATCGAGTTTTCTTAATTAAATATTAATAACATAACTTGGTTACTTTTCCAAATCTATTCGCTTCGTAAATGAGAGTAAAGTTTGCCAGACAGCTCTAGAAAAAGGGACAACTTTACAACTAGTCTGCGTTAACCTGTAATAAAACTTTTAAATTTTAAGCAATATGTAATAAACTAAGTAAATAGTGAATATAGTTCTTTGTCATCAAAGTCCAAATTCCTATCGCCTAGGTGAATAGTGTGGGTCTAATTCGCCTAGGTGAATAGTGTGGGTCTAATTCGCCTAGGTGAATAGTGTGGGTCTAATTCGCCTAGGTGAATAGTGTGGGTCTAATTCAAATCTGCTCCCCCAACGTCGGACACCCACGACCGATCCATTCCGTTACTTTCCATTCATCGCCCATGAGATATTTAGTTCACTTTCCGCCGTTTCATTGGTTGCTTCATAATCCGATGAAGATTTCAGTCCATTGATAAAGCTCGTTTCTTTCGATTGTGGCACTGGGCGAGCCATTGTTATACTTCTAGTCTCGAAGATGAAGAGTATGGATTTTGTTAGCAGTATTGTGATTTTTCAGTTCGATAAGAGGACAGAAAAATTACCAATAAACCCACGGTCGACGAATGTAGTAAAACGGAATAGTCGAGCGTAGATATCCGACGATGCTAACCCCCGTTTAACTCTTTTGAAAAACGGTTACAGAATTGTGCTGCACGTATGATAAAATCATTGTAAATGGCAGGTGTTATGGTGATATTGATGGTAATTTCACATGTATAGCAAATGATGGTCAAAGTGTAGTAGATTACCATATTGTATCTTCACAATTGTTTGGCGTTATTTCTTTTTTTTAATGTATAACCACTTAGAGAATCTGAACATTTTCCTTTTCTTGCAAGAATGTCTGTACTGAAGATATTGGTTCTAAATATATGTTAAATATTCCTTAAAATAAAAATGAAACTTCAGCCAATATTAAATTTGAATACTGTACTAAGACTTTTTGGAACGAAAGATATAAGGATATGTATAAGACAAAGTTTTGTAATTAGTTCGACCTTAATAGGGAAAGCATAGAGTTAGGACGGGTGTCGCTTTTTAGGATTTATTTATAAAATGGCTCGTTTACTAAACGACAAAGTGGTGTAACAAAAAGAACAGGTCAGCAACAAAATAGTAACAATAATGTTTTGGCGTAACACAAAAAACAACAACAAATATATCAGACAAAGTTTGAGAATGCAAAATAAATGTTAGCTTACTGTTTGCCGCTTTAGAAGGTGTCCCTTTGATAGCCCAATTAATAATCCAATGTCGAATAATCCTGTAGAGGTTTCGGTAGAATGTCCTTGTAGATAGGCACAGTTGAAATAATCCAAAGGTAAAACAATACACGAATGTAATTAATATAATTCCAAATCCAACACTTTAATATTTATATCGTTTTAGAATATTATAAGTCCACGTAAGTGCCAAGTGCCATAGAACGGTTAATTATATAGAAGCTGCAAGTATTTCAAAACTATATGTTCAAACTTAAACTTAAATCGACTAACATGCCTTATATGGACCCAAAGAATTTCTAGAACGCAGAAGTCTCAAGAACATTCACGAAAGCCAGTTAAAAATAAACAAATGAATTTTTTAGCATGATGCTTTTCTTTCTAGCTATTACGCGAATGCTACGTCATCGTTAATACTACAACAGTAAACAACCCCTTAACCTGACTAGCGTAACCTTACTGTACTACTGTACATAACTACATAACAATAGTAAAACAAGCATAAAATGAAGGTGTAAATAGTACAATACATCTATATAAAACATTTGCATGTTCACATATTTTGAAAACGAAAGCAAAGGATAAGCTTCTTCAGCCGCAATGGTGGGATACGGAATGCACTATTGCCAAAAACTTGAAATATTGTTTTTAAGACATATTGATAGAATACAAAATAGAAAAGAAATGGTTTAAAGATCTTTGTACTTAGGTAAAATGTCGTTTCAGTTTACAAATAGACAATCTTTGTTAAATGCGCGAAAGGATCCCCAACGGTTTTGGTCACTAATAAAATTTCAATAACGAGATGAAAGCAGCCGCCTGGTTACCATATTTTGATTCTTTGTTGAATAAAGACAACCCTGGAGACTTAGAGGTGCTAGATTTAAGTAATTTTGACATAAACTCAAACTCATCGGGAGGTCGTGGGTTCGAACCCCGGCCGGGTCAAACCAAAGACTTTAAAGTTGGTAGTAGTGGCTTCCCTCCTAACGCTCGGGGCTAAGGGGACAGCATTACGCCTGACTCGTCGGTGTCAGTATAATGGACCGGCCGGGTTCAGTCCCTGGGCACCTCATAAGTGCCCCTGTGATATAATGATAGAAATGTCGCTGCGCAGTATCGGCAAAAATGCCGGCTAATCCCATCTCTCTCAAACGAACTATTAGAAAGTCCTATATCGAATGAAGACATACTTAGATCAGTATATTAGCTAAAAGATGGAAAAGCTCCAGGCATAGATGTTGTTTGTGTGGAATTTTATAAACATACATGTCTAGAAATAACGCCAATTTTGAATATACTACTTAATACAATACTAGCTAGTGGAGGAATGCCTGGTTCTTGGTGTCAAAGTATTATTGTTCCTTTGTATAAATGAGGGTCAATGAACATTCCGTCAAACTATAGAGGGATCGACTTTTTAAATGTATTGTATAAAATGTTTTCTAGTGTTATAACTAATAGATTAGATACATGGGCCGACGAGTATAATGTTATTTCTGAAGCACAGGCGGGCTTCCGAGCGGGTCACTCAGTCATTTATAACATATTTTCTTTACAGTCTGTGATTCAAAAATATATTACAAGACCATATGGTAGAGTGTATGTATTGTATGTCAACTTTCAAAAAGCGTTTGATTCTCTAGTGCACGTTCGCATGTTTAATTCTCTACTTAAAGCTGGGTCGAATGGGCAATTAATAAAAGTTCTTATTTCTATGTACTCAAAACTTGAAGCATATATAAAAGTCCCACAAACAGGCTTCATAAGTAACAGTAACAACTTGAATTTAAAAGAACACTATAACAGAGAATCCTAAAGATTCAGATAAAAAACAACAACAGTACACCAGGAATCTCTTTAGCAGGCCCTATACATGGTAATATTGGCACTAGACAAGGAGATTTGAGTTCTCCTAAAATATTTAATTTGTATATTAACGAGTTAGAGACACATTTGAGAAGGCATTGTAATAATGGAATCTTAATAACAAATGATGTACCAGATGTGTTTTGTCTCATGTTTGAATTGCAGACTATGTTGCCTGCTGCGCAGACACTGTTGTCAATCTGCAGTCCCAGTTAAACGCTAAATCAACATTTGCGAAGAAACTGGTATGACTATTAATCTAAATAAGTCGGAAGTTATTGTTTGAAAAAAAATTCCAGGAGATTTTTCATAGAAAATTGTGTTTAATAAACCGGATTTATTGTGCTGAGACCTACCCTGTTGAAGACAAATTCAAAAAATCACATCAGATGTACGTTTGAATAGTGTGTCTATATATCTAATTGACGATGGTGTATCTATCTGTATTTGTGGATATAGATAACTTATTTTATGATTGCAACTCTTGATTTTTATATTTTGACATGTTTATTTGTATTTTGGACTGGAGGCCTCTATACGAGAAATAAACTTTCTGTACTCTGTATTATGTATTTTGTTCCATGTGGATCCGTATCACTTGACGTCATTCAACGCTACCTTTACATGTAGTGTATACTATCAAGAAAATGAAATGTGGGGTGACAGTTAAGAAATCTTTATGACCTTAATGAATTTCACACGAATGTTAGCCGACAACAGTTGAAATAAAAACACGCAATATACTCCTGAACTGCAGCATTGTTTGCCAAATTTTATTTAAGTTTCTTTAAAAGGTCTGAAAAATGTATGTATTTTACTATACGACCATAAAAGACGATTGTAAAATTAACTTCTTATAATCGCATTTAAAACCTCTATTTACTTAAGTCTTCGTACAAAGTGTTGGTCATTTTTAATATTCTATTTTTGTCATTTATTTGCGGAAAGTAAAGTAACTGAACAATTGAAATATTCTTCTCAGAGCTTTCGAAAATAAAATTTTGATCAACTAAGACGTTTCGCAATCGGATGATTTTAATTCTATTAAACTAAATAATACTTAAACGAGTTAAGGGTCGTCTAAGGGCTGTCGCGGTATACCAGTATATTGCGATACTGAGTGAAGTCAATATTGTACCGCGATACATAAAGGCCGTACCATCATTTTGTGAATTCAAAGTGAAAAATGCTCGTATTGATGAAATGCAATCGCCAGTAACCAACTGAAAATGTAGTCTAAAGTCGAATCTATGTCAGGGGAGTTCTTGCTAAACTACATTTGCTGTATTCCTAACAACAAAAGTTTTATTAAATAGGGTTTTGATTTTTTCGACACAATTTTATTTCTTGATTTAACAAAAACGAATATTGGATGAAAGAATTAAATTCATTGGACAATTTACTGTAATGGACATACTGTTATAAGATAGTGCGTTGCAGAATACTAAGAACATTATTATTACCTATTATCTGCAATTTGATCGAACACGATGGCTGCACTTTGTTAACAATATGGTCGAGCCGATGGATATCTTCAAAAGAACGCCGAATAAAATGGTAAAATCAATATGTGGAAACACTTCGTGCTAAAGGAGGACATATCAACAAGGAACACTGATACAGGAGTCGCATTTTGTAGACATTTAATATGCTTGTCAGATCAGATACATCGGAGGCCCAACCAACCTAATTACCCCCATATATCGTCATCACTGAAATTTATTAGAAGCACCACACTACATTGAAGTTTTGCAGTCAATTTGGTGTTTGACTGTGTGTACTTTTAGACCTTCTACTTGTATTACTTACTTTCTTGTTTCGGTATTTACCTAGTGTGAACCTATTAAAGCTATATCATATTGTACCCAGGTGTTTTTTGTTCATTCTGCACATTATATTACGTGCAATAGATCCTTATAATAGTTTGTTCAAATATAGAAAATATATTGTGGAACGCATTGCAATACGCTCTTTCTCTATTGCAATTTATCGTGGTACTCTTTAAGTCGTTGGCGTTTATAAAGTAAACATGACACGTTTGTTAAAGGTGATATCTTACGATTGGCCTATATCAACTACCTATAACAATATCTTTCGTTTTTTTTTTGTTTTTTTTGTTTGTTTTTTTGGGTGGGTGGGGGGGGGGGGGGGGTAGGTGGTAGGGTGTAATCATACTTAAGTCAAAGCTTGGACGATTAAACAGTATCTCAGTTTTAGGACAGTAAAACTCGGTAATCAACACTTACAATGTTCAATCTCTTCAAATCTATAAATAAGAACGATTGGGATTCCTGCTAAAAATAGACATCGACGCCAGAGCAGATGAAGTGGATGAGCTTAAAAATAAGTGGTCTCATGATTTTCTTAGTTAAAAAATAGCTAACTGTACAGCTTGGCTCAGATAGGAAATACATATATAAAATGTCGATTGTTACAAAATGCTCCAGTTTTCACACAGATGTAGGACATCAAAAAACAGAGGGATTTTTTCACGTAACAATAATTTTATTGATAGTTTGATGAAAATATGTTTGGTCCTAACTGTCGGATACCTCCTTTAAAATAGTATATGGAATAAAAATGTATGTAACATCAGCCTATGATATCTTATATGCAATATGCAGTACTGTTATCCTGACATATGGTAAGTAGTGACGCAAAAAACGTAAGCATGTTTGAAGTTTGATGATAACGTATGCCAAAAAGCATGCATAAGATAAAATATAACATCCCAACACAACATGTAACCAAGGAAATATTTTAAAATACAGACGCAACTAATGTAAAAAAACCCTGGTTGTAGATGCCCAGATGTCAAAAAGCATGCAAGGAGATCAGAACAGAAGACATATGCGTGCAGAACATAAGGCCAAGTAAAGTACAATGACATTCTTGCCTTCAAACTGCAAATATAGCAGATGGTTATAGATAGAATTGGATATATACATAAGATCAAAGTTTAGGATCGTACTGCAACCAGACTCGCTAATGATACACGGGGGTATGTTACAACATAATAGCCAACAAGACAGACGCATTGCCTATATGAACTATACATTGAATGGGCATAGATGTGGTATTCCGAGCCATGACGCCCAGCCATGACAAAATGCACACGGCCATGCGTTCACTTCGTCAGATGTGTCTTGTGTTTCTTTTTTTCTTGCAGGAGAGAATTTGACAAGTTCTTAAGAGAGTCAAAACATTTAACTAGCACCAGTCAAATATGCAGGGCAAGTATAAAAGGGACAAAAAAAAACACTGAGACTATACATAAAAGAGAAGACCAACATTTACCATATTTAAGCGATCGATTCGATATTTTGCTAAATTAAGAAGCTCATTAGAAAGAGGAGAGAACGAGTAATTTTTATGGCGTCGTTGGACATTTGGAAAGAGGTAAGTCTTTCCATGATAGCTTAATTATCAGCTTCCACGACCAAGCCTGCATGAAAGCTGATGTAAAAAAACGAAAGAAAGAAAAAGACAGAAAAAGAAAACTAACAGAGACGCCTTTCTATGCTTTTTTTTTTTTTTGGTTGTTGTTGATGAAAAGGAAAGAAGAATGGTAGCCTAGAAATTCTTACACAGAGACAACACTTGCAGAACCATTTCTTTGCCATTTTTTTTCTCAATGTTAAATTTATAGGCGGTATCCGACAGTTTTGAGAAAAAGTTCTTTTTATCTCAAATTACCATATACATTCATTGTTAACTGAAATCGGTCTAGCAAAATGCTGTTTACTGATGCACTAGATGTGTTTGAACAGCGGAGCATAAATCACAATTCGTCATTGCAAATGGGTATTTCCTATCTTAGTCTCGCTGAAAAGATAGTTATTTTAAATTAAGAAAACCACGTGACACCTTACTTTTGATATCACGTTATAACGTTAACTTGGTAGTCCGCTCTGACGTCGATGTCTATTTTTAGCGGAGATCTCTATCTTGTTTATTTGTAGTTTATGAAAGAATGAACATTTAGAGTATTTTTTCGCACTTTGTACTGTCTTATAAATAAGCAGTGTTCAAAACCGTCTTTACTTAGAGTAAAGTATGAGTTTATGCAGAAACTATGCATAGATTCTTCAAAACAATGGAAAAAAATGTTACAAATATTTGATTCACTTTTAACCCAAGGATGATTCCTACAGAAACACACTTTTTCAATTCCTAATTGTTATGCACGGATCAACTGTCAAAGTTAAGGTAAATTTTTATTAGAAGGATATTGTATAGATGTTATAAGTAAATACAGAAGAGTCAAAGCCTTGAGCAACATTCCCAACCGAGGATGGATTCTTAGATGTCGAGAATATAGTTCGGAATAATACTACTACAGTAAATCTACCAGATGACCAGGCCAGCAAAAGAATGGTGCAATCTTCATCTATGCAAAGAACTCATTTGTAAAGGCAGTTTAACAACATACAATACATGTAACCATGGTAAACGAATTGAGCAGAACTCGTCATAAGAATTACCAACACTGCTTATCTTGTAAACCTAATTGAGAATTTAAAGTTATGTCGCCGCATACGTATAATAATAATAATATACGTATTTTTGATCACGTATAATTTGTTCTCAACACTTGATTATTGTTCATTTTCATGAATGTTGTCTTCATGATTCCTTTTACATATATAAACAGTACAACTCTTTTACAAAATATGAGGTTTGTGTGGCTATATGGAATTTACAATGTGTGGCAACATTTCAAACACACACACTTACACGCACAAATACATGCACACACAAACGCGCGTCCGCTCACACATACCCATGTGCATATTTAAAATACAACTACCTCTGTCTCCCGCCAGCTAACGCCACCACTGCATTTATTGACGTATTGATCTACATACTGTTGTGCTTGGTACACAAACACAATATGTACATCATATTATTTTTAACTGCATTCTTGATTATACACAATGGCAAACCTTTGTTGTTATCTAGAACCAACACGGATTGTTTGCACCGACGTGAGAACATGTGGAATACAACAAGGAACCGAAGAAGAGATGTCCATATATTGAAAGAGTAGCGATCAGAGGGGGGCTGGGGGCACGTTACCTCACGAGGTATATAAATGAGCAGGTGCTGGTTGGTGCCGGCAGCATTAAGTCATTGCTGCTAGAAATACATGTAAGCTCGTATTGGATCTGTCTTGTATTGGCAAAGGGCAAAGGATAAACACTATTGGTATGTGATCTGTCGTTGTTGAACATGTTTTACCTTTTTTTTTTAAATGCTTCGAATATCAACACAACTACATGTACATGTAAATTGATTTAATCGAAGGTCTGCTCGCGATTGTGGAGCACGATATTCAAAGTCATTGCTTTAAAATCCACTGTCGCCATGGAGGTCAGATGATGTTTTTTACACTAAAGGTAAAATCTAAATCTAATTGCAAATACTGTAATTAATAAAAAGGGATGTTGGGTTTTAATTAACTATGATTATACTTTTCGATAGAAAAATTGGGTAATGTTAATGTTGTGTTTATTAAAAAATCTTTTAACAAAGATTAAAGTACCAAAAGTTTAAAAGAAGAGTTTATTTTAAATGGTTTCAAGTGGTTCTCCATTGATTATTTACTTATTATTTTTTGCTGTTGTTCATAATAAACATATTTTCTGACGTATGTCTACTGACATTTTAATGCAAACAACGCTGCAGGACATTTATTTGAATGAATAAGACTCTGCTTTTCATAATTGGATCAAAATTAGATTAATGATCGTGTTATTTACATAATTATGAACCTAAGTTAATGCCCCATTAAAAGCTGCATTCCATTATGCAAATACATACGCCGAGATGAATTTTAAAATATGAATATATTAATTGTTTTATTAAGATTATTTCTCTGAACGCCTGAATAAATATGAAAATTAGAAAATCATGCAAATATCGTGATAACGAAAGAAATGAAATGTGTATTGTTTTGGATTGGTGAATTACATTATAAATAATTAAAACATCATTCCCCACCCCCACCCCCTTGATTGCTCGCCTCTCTGTTAAGACCTTATTTTTATCGTAAAAATACACAATAAAAACATAAATTTAGACGCCATACAATCCAAAAGGCACATTAAACGTTTCTTTTTCATAATTAATATCATTTACAACTATACCCACGTATTTTTAGTTAAATATTATTTTTTATCATTATCTCTGGAAATGTTTTCCATATTATAGCATACTGACATCAGTTTATGTTCGAGAATTAAAAATGGCAAGAATACTACCGGTCATGAAAATCGCTCGCAGAAAAAACAAACACCATAAATTATAAAACCGGAAAATGGTATTTTTTAAACAAGTTCTGGCGAATTGCAATACTTACGCTCAGCAACGTTTCGTGTTTTTTTTGTGTGTGTGTGTTTTTTTCAAAGGGAATATACAAGTTGTGTTTATGGGTCTATTGGCTTAGGTTCGTAAGTGTAAATACCTTTGTGGCTACAGTTTTGTTCTGTTTATTTTCTCTTAGTCACTTAAGGTAAAACATTGCCAAAGTTACCCTCGGTAAACCGACAATAACCCCCCGCCCCCCCCCCCCCCCCCCCCCCCCCCCCCCCCCCCCCCCCCCCCACCGCCCAACACACTCACCCCGCTTTCCACGGATGTGCATAGATAGTTTCCATGTGATGTCATAGGCACTAATAAGACAGTTTAAGGCAGCCATCTTCGAAAGCAGAAGCTAATGCAGGCCGAAATCGGGAAATATATGTTGTATTAAACTCACCATTGTTTGTTTTTTTTAAATATTTTTCAGTCTATCTTTACTGAATTTAATATCAAATTCAACAGCTTTTTTTAAAAGTATTTTAAATATAAAAACTATATTTTGAAAGTTAAAAAGGTAAAAAATACATCCAAAAAAGATTCACGGTTAATTTTGTTTGATCGATGAGCCAATAATTTTATTTATGCCTGTGTATTAATTCTTTGTGCATTTATCAATTTTAAAAATATTGCATTTTAAAAAAATGAACTTCAAGAGCTTTCCAAAAGTGTAAAGCTTTTAATTTTTGGACCACAAATGAAGAACTTACAAGAAAATAAAATTAACGCTTCTATAGAAAGTCCCTTGAAGTTGCCATCGGGGATTTTCGCTGATAAGGAAACTATCTCTACACAGATGGACACATGTACAGATTGATGCAATAACAGCACAGGTCGGGGCATATCGATATAAATATTAAGACAACAGTAATGTTGCGCTGCCACTGATACGGCAAAAGAGCTCCAATTACAGAGTATTCACACTAAATCAATTTGTCACGCATTAGAATTCGTGGCATGTAAAAGTCTTACTAAATAATAGCAAGCGTTTGTGTGACATGCCTTCCGATTATACTTTTGAGAAGATGACTGTTTCTTCCTTTGAAATGGCATTCAAGGACAGAAGTTAATTAAAAACGAAAGCCATATATAAATCAACAACTTTTAATCACTGAAATATTATATTTCGTCTTTAAAGTGACAGAACAAAACTGTTGTTTTTTTAACTTTTGCACAAAAAAAGCGTAACATCAGTTTAACTACAACGAGTACTGGATGGAAATACCACTTTCAACTCGTGTTTTTGTAAGACTTTGATTTTCTTAAAAGCACTATCATAAAATTAAGTATTAATTAAAAGAAATAAAATAGTGTTAACGGGTCGATATGTTTAAGCCAATTAAAAAGTACCATCTTGTTAGCAACATCTCGGCTCATTCCATATACACTCGGTTAGAACTATTTCTCAAAGTAAAAACATGCATGCGCGAATACACGTCTTTTATACTTAAAATAAAGAATATTAATACAACAGTGCCTTGCTCATTTGAAATTGATGTGCTATCGATGCTGTACGGACTATTTACCTCTAACCGTATTGCACATACGCGAAATGCTCTCAATGTTACTGTACAAATGTGTCCTTTTTTCTGTGCAAGTCTTCTTAGAAAAAAACAAATTACACATATATAAATAAATAAAAAATATAATAAACAAATAAATAAATAAATAAATAAATATATATATATATATATATATATATATATATATATATATATATATATATATATATATATATATATATATATATATATATATAAATATATATATATATATATATATATATGTATATACATATATATATATATATATATATACATATATATACATACATTTGTGTAGTGTATATGTGTGTGTTTTTTCTTCATCTGTCTTTTTAATCTTGTAAGCCGCTTACTTGTATTTCGAAAATGCGAATACTTATTTGTCATTTTAAACCAAAATTTGATCGTTTTACATTTGCACGGCTTTCGACTGACGTATACCAATGACGTACATTCCTGCATGCTTAGACCGATTTTAAAGACAGATTTTAATGCCTAAAAGAACCGATCTTAAAGTATGTGTACCTTTTTATCCTTCCAAACTAAAAACAAAACAAAACATAAAAAAAGTTCACAATTCTGAATGAGGTTATATAATCGATAATGTAATTGTAGTGATAACTAAAGTTCAACTTTTGTGCAAAGCTTAAAAAGGAGTGTTTTTATGCCGAATAAATGACATAAACACACAAAGGTAGGCAAAACGAGTTTGCTAGGTATAGAACAATTCTACCCCAATATAAAACATCTAACATTTAAATTTGGCATTTTTTATTTTATACTACTATATTAAGCCAAAAATCTACGCGTTTGCAGTGTTCGTTGCGTGTTCACTTTTTTACATTTATATAATAAAATGTTATTCCTGCTATTTAGGTTTTATTTAACACCATAATTATACATGTCCTTGTATAATCTCTTTACAGAAAATGCATTTTAACCTTAACACCCATGGGCCTTTTCTGGGACTACTTTTTCTGTGTGGTTCGGTTTCGGCATTTGAACACACCTGTACACCGGAACTGAAACTAACCCAACGTCAAGGCACCTGTGGCAGTGAATTAGCCGTTATGTTAGAATTGTCCTGTATTTTGAGAGATTCAGACCTCATGCTGTTTCGGAAACGCAATGGACCGCCAAGCAACAAAACAAGTAAGGATCGCTTTCCAATCAAAGCTCCGTGGATATGTCTTTTTACTCGAAACATTATCAGATGTATTTTGAATCTTTATAATGCTATATTTTGTGCATTATTGATCGTCCATTGCAATATAGAACATGTAAGTTTCTTGTTTTCATCTGCTACACTTATTGGAGCAGAAAAATTCCATTGATAGTTGTTTAAAGAGAAAAACAGATATTAATACAGAAATCAAGTTTACCATCAAGTAAACTATGTTATGTATGCCTCATTAACATAAAATATAGTGAGATAGTTCATATTTTTGTAAACACGGCATGGAAAGTCCTTATTGTTCTTTTGATTTGTCATATAGAGGAAGAAAAACTTCACTTTTAATAAATAGATACTTTTATAAAGAATACTCATATAAAATATGCTTAATTATTGATATAAAGTAACAATTTTTTACAATTTTGATTATGTAAGAAATACATTCTGAGTCTTTTTACTTAACCAAATACGAATGAACGTTGTGCATGCCTTAAATTTTATATCAAAGAAGGAAATGCATTAAATAAATAACATGAACGTTGTTTTTACAATCACTAAAATACACAAAAAAGCAAGCCATAACAATACGATAAAAATATGCATAGAACGAAAAGGAATCTGAACGACAAAAAAAAATAATATCGCATCCCTTTCCCGACCAATGATTTTAATTTCTTGACAATCTTGCATTGTAGTCGCTTGCACGACGGTTTGTTTCAAACGACATTTTTTTTTTCAGCGGATATGAAGGTCTTGAAAGAACAGATTATGCAACACGAACAAGAAAGCGAAAAGGACAGAGTAAAAGACAGAGTAACGCAAGACGAGGTTGACTTAGACAAAAACACTGGCCAAATCCTTACAAAAGAGAGTGCCATGTCTTTTCTCAACAAGAGATCGGATTATTACGAACAAAACGTGGTCTGCGAATGTTGCGTTTTTAGTTGTACTGTAAAAGAGATGAGAGAATACTGCTAACAGTATTGAGAAAGTTGTTGTTTTGACACCAAGTGTTAAAAGTGATATTTGACAGTTTGGACCGAATATTTGTTTTTTTAAATAACCAAATAAGCCACTGTTACCTGAAAAGAATCTGCAAAATGCTATACATGGGTACCCTAGATCTGTATGAATAGCGAAGCACAAATCTCCACTTGTGATTGCAAACGGGTGGTTCCTATCTGAACCACTCTGCAGAGATAGCTATTTTTAAATTAAGAGAACGACGTTACAAATTACCTCTGAGATCACGTTATTTCGTCATCCGGGTAGTCCTATGTGACGTCAATATCTATTTTTAGCAGAGATCTCTTGTGATTGATTTAACATTCAGTGATTTTTTTCCGATAATTGTACTTTATGTGAGAAGGTATTTAACTGACCTGCGGTGGGCCGGTGCGCCGGTGTTTCTACCAATTCACGTCTGGTGTTTTCTCATCACGCCAAAAGATAATGACATTCATTGTGTTGCTGTGATGTTTTTCTAAAATCACAAACAATATACATAAACAATGTTCCAAGAACATATTAAATTACGCATGCACGAATATATATGTGTGTATACGCCAGTTCAATAATTCATGTTGTAGTTAAAGTCGAATTGAAGTGCAGAGATCACGTGACTTTGCAGCGTAATGCAATTGTATTAGACTGTGTCAATGTCGCTTAAAATAATAACATTTAAAATAATAACATTTCTTTGGGAGTAAAGCGTGGGGAGTCACTAAAGCATGAAGGTACATGTTTAATACATTGTATTAAACACAATCAATAAGCGACTTCTATACAATATTAATTCTAAGACTGCATCAATTGTACAAATCCCCATTAATAAACCTAAGAAATATAAACAAAAACGACTTTGACTGGGCCATGATGGCCGAAAGGTTTGTTAAAAACGTTATCTAAGGGATAACTTTGCTACAGTATTATATGCTAAATGTATATACGTTTCGTGTACATAAATATTTGTCTTTCAGAATTATTTGCTTGTCAGTAGAAAATAGTGCATCATGTCATTGTATCGCTGGTGTTATTATTGTATTATAAATATCGTTGCATTTTTTAGTATTTTATTAAAATAGAAGATATTATTGTTTCATAGTTCTCTGTTTGAGAACTAAACAACGCCAATTTATATTTGCTCAGATGTTGACAAATGATTTATAAATTCATTTATATTTTTATGCGTGTCGTATATAATTGACTATACAGTCACATCTTAAGAAAAATGGGAATTATATACATATTGTGACACAATCTGATTTTAATTTTAGATTACTTGTAATTTACACTCTTAATTATTTTTCTTGAGCGATTATGACTTTTCTTTTCCCAACCACGTCAGTTTATTATTATTTACGAAAATCCAAAAAATCCCCATAAGTGCATGCATATTAAATATTAATAAATGTATAAATATAATTGTTCGATATTTTCCTGGGAATTTGTGTCACATACATGGTATAGTTAGAACGCTGTAGATATTTTTAGTCTAATACAGCAGACCTTTTTTATTTTGATTTGGAACATGCATGCAATAAAATTGCTATTATATTGTATTGAATGTGTTTTTTTTCCTTTCACCTTATTTTTTTAAAATATATTTAATAATTTCATAATGCATTGACAATAACCATGCTCGTTAACATAATTTATAATAATATATTATTTTTTGATCATAAATAGTTTGCTTGTTATGTGCAGGCTGTCAGAATGTTTTTAAACAATTTTCAACATAACTAATATTTTGATTTTGGGAGATTTCAATCGGCGAATGCGTTAAATAGATTAAAATCAGGTCAAATTACAGATAATTGTTTTGGCTAGTTTTCTGTGCCATATACCTTTTGTATTAAACTGTTTTGTATCGATTTAATTGTTATAAAATAGTTATTATGGAGTTGAAGGTGTCATACAAATCTGGGTTATTTGCTAAACTTCCCGAACTGAATCGTTCTTTCGATAGTTTAGATAAGTCTGACGTCTCTACAATTGATTTTGCTGTCGAAAAATTTTCTTCCGTTTTTCGCAAGATTGCAAACCCTTTATTCTGTAAATGGAGACCTAACACTTAGATGTTCCATCTAGTGCTGTCAGCAGAAGGATGTGTAATAAGGCTGACTGGTTTGATCATGAGTGTGTACTAGCCTAACGGTCTTACTTAAATGCAACGTCAAATTGCAATAGACATAGAAGTGATAAGAACAGTACTCGCATGTGCAATCTTATATACAAAAAATAATCAAAAAGAAAAGAAAATATGAACAAAACAAAATAAAAAAATAGAAAAAAATTAAGAAATAGTAAACCGAAAGAATTTTGGAAATTATTTACACAACCTAAAAAAACAGTCTAATATTGCATTTGATGATTTTTTTCAAATACTTTTCCTCGCTACAGATAAAGGACCACGAAGTTGTGGATGATGAAAGTTAGCATTTTGTTGCTAACCAAATGTTTTCGTCAGAAGAATTAGACACAGTAGAACTTAATGTTTTATTTACTATACCGGAAATAGGAGCTGTGATTAAGTCATTAAAAACAAATAAAGCATAGGCAGGTGATACTCTTATCAATGAATATTTTATTAAATCGTTTAAAATATTATCCTCACATCTTGTTGATGTGTTTAATGCAATATTTGACAGTGGATAATTTCCAAGTAAATGGAGCGAGGGCATTATAGTTCCGGTGCATAAGAAAAAATATACAAATGACGTTTATAATTACAAAGGCATCGCACTGGTCAGCTGCTTTTCAAAAATCTTTACATCAATTTTAAACAAAAGATTAAATAAGTGGGCAGAAATAAATAAAAAAAGAATCGACACACAATTTGGTTTTCGTGAAATACGATAATACAAAAGACTCTTATTAAGTGCGATCGTTTGTAATGTGCATTTGTTGACTTGAAAAAGGCTTTTGATATCGATATTTAAATGGATTATGGTTTAAACTGTTCAAATAAGGGATTAATTTGAAGATGCTGAAAATAATAAATAGTATGTATAATAATGTAAAGTGTTGTTAAAAAGGGTCACAATATAATTCATTTTTTTCGACTGTGCTGTTGGCTTAAACAAGGTGATATACTTTCCTCAATTTTGTTTTCGTTATATTGATATTGACAAATTTGTTAATGGTGGTAATTCTGATCTTACCACCGAAGATATGTCTTTAATGGTTTTACTTTTTGCAGATGGCATGTGTATTTTGGGTAATAGTCTTGCAGATCTTCAAATAAACTTAGATCAATTATCCATGTATTGTACAAAATGGCAATTAGAAGTCAACACTGCAAAAACTAAGATTGTTGTATTTAGAAAGCGTGGTGGCCTAAGAGATGGTGAATCATGGATATATGGCGGCCGTACTCTTGAAGTCGTCAATGACTTTAATTATCTTGGGACTGTGTTTAAACTACACAGGCACTTTTTTATTAAATCAATCTACATTAAAGGAAAAGGGTTGAAAGCATTTAACTTATTATGCTACAAACTTAAGCCATACCCATTGAGTTCTAAAGTTCTTTGCCAGTTATTTGATGCATTTGTTGGTAGCATAATAAGTTATTCTTGCGAGGTCTGGGGTTTTGGAAAATCAAAGCAGATCGAAAGAATTCACCTCAAGTTTTTAAAGAGTATTATTCGGGTTAAATCATCTACTCCTAGTGTCTGTATATACGTCGAATTTGGGCGCTATCCATTGTTTGTTCTAAGGTAAATCTGTATCATAAAATACTGGTGTAAACTTGTTAATACTGATAATGTCTTACTATCTACAATTTATAGAAACATGTTAATTGACAGTGCATATGGACTAACGAATTGGGCTACACAAGTAAAAACTATTCTCGATAGCCATGGATTTTCGTTTGAATGGGAAAATCCTTATTCTGTCAACTTAAAATCATTTTACATTGAGTTCAAAACCAGGATTATCAATTAATTTGTACAACAATGGTATCATGAACTGAACAATAGAAATTCCTTGTTATTGTATAAACATTTTAAGCCCACGTTCGGGCTCGAGTGTTACCTAAATACTTTACCAAAGTCCTTCAGAAGCATATTAGCCCGACTCCGCCTATCTTCTCATGACCTAAGAATAGTTACTGGAAGGTATGGTAGAAACAGGGAAGAAAGACATTTGCGGTTTTGCACTCTTTGTAACAGAAATGCGATTGAAGATGAAAACCACTTTTATTGGTATGTCCTGTATTTCTGTACTACCGTAAACTATATATAAATCAGTTCTATTGTAATAGACCATCAACCTTTAAATTTAATGAACTGTTAAAAATAGAAAACACATCAAAACTAATTAAGTTATGTAAATACATCATAGAATCATTTATCCGACGCAAATCTTTACTTACATGTTAGATATATGACATTAAAATACAAAGTGTATATTTATGTTGATACGTTACAATTTCAATTTTTTGCTGGTTTTCCTCATTCATCTTTTATATACCTTTTTTAGTATAAGATGTGATTTTTTATATCCTGGAGTTTCAACCTCCATAAATAAATGCTATCCAATGTATACATATATGTACCTGACTAACCAATGATTACGTGACTAACATCTTTATAACTTTACATTGTATTGTGATGGCGAGAGACTGAACACAGTCTAAGCCTAAATAAAATATGTTCTGTTTTGTTCTGTTAACATATTTCATGTCATTCTCGCACGAATCTCGTAAAAATAACACAAAAAGAAATGGAACAATTCTCGTATCACAGTTTACTGGTAGTTCTATCTTTTAAATAACGCATTTTATGTCACGTGTTTAATTAAATGTTGTACTTTAAAAAATCTTTAAAATAAACTTAATAAAGCTTGGTATAATCAACATTTATTCATTCAATGACGTATATAAAAATGTAACAAAGATGTGAATGTTATTGAGACTTTTACCGGTGGTTTTATCTGACTAATGTCCGCCATTCGACCTTTGACATGTATCTGACAGTATAATCTATCCCATCTGTGCGTAACCCATATCACGCTATATTTTTATAACGAAGAATAAATCGTTAGTTATCGGTTTACATTATTTTGCATTGGTAACAAAATGTATTGTTAAAAAACTAAGATACAAAAAGTGTAGATTCTGATCAGTTAAATCCCAAATGGGAGCTGGCTCGCGGGCTCATATAGTTCTACAGTTTTTGCATAAGCCTTTTCAGTTGGCGCCAGGGAGACTAAAAGTTAAGAAGCGTGTTTATATAAAATGTTGTTTACTTTTTAGCGTATGTCCGTCACCAGGGGTGGCATCATAAGCTAAGCTTTAAGCCGTAACCTTTCGATCATGACTAGAAGTTTCATTGAGTCAAACATCTTGAGTGCGATCAAAATGGAATCACTTGTTCCCGAATGCTATTTTCTAAAAGGTCATTTTTAACTCAGTCATAAAAAGAAGTTTTATAGACTGCTGTTTTGTTTCGCCAGATCGCTTTTAATCGACAATTTTATCTGAACAAATACACAAGACAGTTATTTATAGAATGGATTCACGTCTTGTTTACTTTCAAATATTACGAACTTAAAGAGTTCTATGTCAATGCATGTTTGTATAATGTCAGTTGATAAAGCCAAACAGGAGAGGGAGCTTTCTAAAGAATATCATTTCCAATGCACTTAACACGGCAGTTAGACAATGAAATGTTTCTGAAGAGTTTATTATCAGAATAATGTTAGTATATCTCCTTTCATTCTTTGTAACCTATGCTGTCTTTTAATGTATCCTATCAGGATTGTACTGTAAATTTTCCTTTGACGTACATTAGACGGTTGTAGATTTTTGTTTCTGAATCAGATATATACCTTTTTATATATATACCTACAATTTTGCGCAGTTGTTCTAAGAAAATAATTTCTCCTCACCCGAATACAATGTGGACAGTATAATGTTCGAAAACGTCACATTTTTTGTGACGTCATACCTCAGATCTAAGTAAACGTCATGACTTTGGGCGTATTTGTTTCAGCAATCGCACCTACTCGGCGATCTCCGACAAGCTTCGGATATGTAATTGTAGGAATACACCAGTTGGTGATTTGCCCCGGCGAATAACTTCTCATTGCATTATGTAAACAAAGATGGCTGACTTTTCAAAGTGCATGCAGTACGCTTTAGATATGATGGAGATTCAACACTCCTTGAAAGAAGAGCAGATTGCTTTGTTGAAGAATATTTTAACTTAGTTGATACTGTATGTATATTACCAACAGGATTCGGTAAAAGTGTAATATACCAGTTATTACCCTGCATGCACTCGGATCACGCCTCGGTGATGTCTGTATCCGAAGCTTGCCGGAGATCGCTGAGTAGGTACGATTGCCATTGGATGTAGTTCATCAATATGGCGGCGACAGCATTATTTCCGAGGTGATTACGTAGAGGACGGAATTACCCGAGGAGTTCCGAGTGTTGTTTCAGCTGTATGTATTGAGAAACCCCTGGGAGTTATGGTCCTTTAAAAACAACCAACAACTTTTTACCCATCGGGTTCTCAATAAAAGGCCTGAAAGACAGGGATTTAGAAGAAGCAATAGTTCTAATAGTTCCACTTTTTTTAGGTTTGTGTAAGACAGCTTTTCAGAACATGCATCAATTATCAGATTTAAATGGGGAAATATTTTATTTACTAAATTGTCATTATTTATGAACTTTATTGTGATTGGTAGGGAAGACATTCTTTGTATTTTCTGGATTGCTATTTTTCTCATCGCCTTTTTTCTCTTTCTAAGAAGCTTAGGCTGTCTCTCCGAGACTGTGAAAACAGACTGTTTATGAGTAGTATGACTACAATCTCAAAAATAAATATGTCAGCAAAATAACCGGCAAATAGTGTTGCACCTAACACTTTCATCATCTTTGTCCGAACTGATACTTGTTGATTTTTTTTCTAAAAAATATCGTGCATTTAAGCATAAATGATTCTAATAAATCGATACTAGAAAACGTTGTTCACACAACTCTTATATAGCTTGACATGTACCTCTGCATTTCGCAATTTCAAAAATTAAAAAGTCAAGTGAAATTAGTTCACATTGGTTAACACTCTGTCTAGTTATATTTTCTCTCTTCTCGTATATTTTCATATTTTGTTTTAGATTAAATTTCTGATGCTTCCATAGTGAAACCACACAAGAAAGCAATGTGTTGGTTGAAATTTAGTATCTCTGTTTCCATTTCTGCTACAAAAAGAAGTTTTTGTCATGTATAATAATAGATGATATCAGTATTTTGTAGTACAGTATCATGCAATGTTGCTTGGCCTGCATCGGAAGGAGAAAGCTCCTATCCCTTACTGTTATGACTAACTCTAACTTTGCCTAAAACAATTGCTTGAATAAAACCTTAATGACAGATGTAAGTATCTAATGTCCATAGCCAAACCGTTCATTTTGTTTCAAACATTCGGTTTAGGATATGTTTTAATTAAAATTCGAATAGAACTTAGCAAATTTTTGGCAGGTATTAATTATATCTGCTTTGAACCAAAATGGCGTAAATTGGGACACTGTTATGTATACATGTACCAGGGAAGGCAATCGAAGAAACAACTTGCATACTTTTTCTGACTGTACGAAAAACAGTTCTTAAGTTTTACTACATAAAGCAAATTTTATGTAAACAAATTGCTCTGTTTTATTTTTTCAAGAATAACGAAATATGACAAAATCCTATGAGCATTGCAACCTATTGGGCAGTCCGATAACTCGGTTACTTCCCTTGATTTCAAAGGGAGGCTACTCGCCGCTGAGCCTCTGGGGACTAAGTAAAAATTCAATATATATATAATATTTACAGAGATGGTGGGATAAAGTGTATTATTGTTTAAACCGTAAATTGAACGTTATATGATGCCATGCGACCATGGTCTTCTTATCTTGTCTAGTATTTATTTAAATACACTAGTCAAAATTTCCAAGTGCACACTTTGTATTTTACGGAATATCTGATAAAAACTGACAATGAAATACTTGAAAATTATTGAAACTATTTTTGAATATCGGGAAAATCGTGATTTTGACGCCAGCGTGACGCTTCAGTAAATAATCGATAGATCGGTGCGCTTGTACCTAAATCCACAACACGTTTATGCTTACGGATGTGTTTCACCTAATTAAGTTGTATAGCTGTCTTCTGTTGCAAAACAATGTGAAGACAAAAGTGTGCACTTAGAAATTTTGACAAGTGTATATAAAAGGATCATTTCATGGAATTGGTAGCTAATTATGGCATTTGTCAATCATATAGGAAGTTGCTATGTTTTGTAATCAAGTTTTATATGTCTGGGTAGAATTAGGAGGAAAGTTGCAATGCTGACAATTTTTCTTTAAAGTCTACATGTTCTTAAATACTTACCGTTTAACTGTTCCCATCAATCTTTTAATCAACATTATTTTCAATAACATAACGTTTGCAGTTTTGCGCCGACTTTTAATCCAAGATATTATCATAAGTTTGTTCAGATACTACATTTATCAGTCCCCATCATCTTATGAATTAACTGTGAATAGGTTTCTTGGCAACTATGAAGTACATGTATAATGAAGTCAGATAAAGTCTACAAACAGTCTGGCAATATCTCTAACTGGAACACACAGTCGTCGTGACGATGATTCATTTTAATTCATCTAATGCACTCATTAAGTTAATTTCCTCTTGTCCTTGACCTGATTTTAATCAAATGAGTGCTTAAAGAAACATTTTCTCAAGAAGCAAGCCGACAACACAATTCCCTATCTCCACAAAGCAATTCGTACTAAATTGGTGATTTTTGTAGGTAAAAAATCGCCACACAAAATGACTTGTATGGATCCGAAAAAACGTCTATTGTACTAATCAGTTCTGCAAACGGACTTTACACTTTCCCGACCTTAGAAACAATATATAATCGTGTCAGTATATTTATGCATTAAATATTTTATGACTTTTATCATTTTTCTTTTTGGCTCTCCATCTCTAGGCATGCAAACCGATGTAGTGAAGTTGCACGGGCACTTTATTGTTTATAAGCAGTATTACCTCATATACCAAATAAGTTCTTATACCTCAAATTGTTTAAAATATGTTTGAATGCGAACGTCTTAATAGTTGATGCCTGTCTACGTATAACAAGATTATACAAGGAAAAAACATGGGTGTGAGACCAGAAGATGGCTATCCTGGGGACTTAACACTCTATTTATATTGTCGATTTATTACATTTGAGAGTAACGAACCGTAACTCTAATGGGAACCATCTGCTACTTTGCTTTCTTCCTGGTTGTCTAATACATCTATAATTACAAGCTGCATTTTTATTATCATCATCGGTATACTCGGTTTCTTAAGTTAAACGAAACCTCGCTTAACGGCTGCGAATTCATATTAATGCCTGCTACCTTTTGTAATTGCAGGCTACAGTTTATTGATGCAAGCAACACTTAAGAAAACGAAACATTCGGTGTTTTTCTCTAAAAACGGTCAACTAAACAACTGTATTTTTATGTTATTGACTCCTACATTATCGTCCTCACACAAAAATACATTCCATCAGAGGCACAGCTCTCCAGAGGTCAAATCACATGTCGATACTCTGTAATCAGCTGTTTTGCATCAATGTTCATACTCCATTTTCATGTTTAATAATCTTAACGTTAGCACACATGATTGGCTGATTGTAAATCTTGCTAGCTATGAAGTTACCAACCGGAAGGGGTAGCTTAAATATTCACTTACCATTCTTATCTCCCATTTTAGTGAGATGTGGGTATTTAACATATTGTTACTTTATTTTCAGTTTAACTACCATTGATAGTACAACGTTAGTTAACGTGGTATTTATGGACACTGTATCATAACCTACACAGTGCTCGCTTTTATGTACTTTTATATTTTCATTAATAAGAAGGCATTTACGTTTATATGGCAAATATATCGGTTGGATGTAGACACTTAACCAGGAAACTACATGTCACGCCATACTAATTTTAATATATTCTGGCGTTTGAATATAAATTAAATTATGAATTGATTTGCTTAATAGATTAACTAATAGTTCGTTTTAAAACTCCATAAAAGCTGAGCATGCCCTTAGGTACATCTGTCTAAGCTTTCGACTTTCGCTGTCTTCTATTAAAAAAGACCAAATATAATAGGATACAAAGTTAATTGTATCTGTTTGGAAATTAAATAGACATAATCATACTTTAGGAATGTAAATATTCTAATTTTTGGTCGTAGGATCTTCAGTTAAGTACATTATGGCACATCGTGGTGCCTTGTAATGTAAATGATTGGCGCCACTTTTGTGAGCGGAGCCTCTTATGAAATATAATTTTTATAATGGATAATAATACAGCAGGCAATCGCAGCTGGTCGGAAAGGCATTTTTAAAGAAAAGAACCGAGTATTAATGTAAACAGTCATTAACAGTGTAGCATGCCGGTCAACAAAGAGTAGCAAGCAACAAGGATGACAGCAAAATATCAGATAAGCTAGTTCCCAGCCTTTATCTTGGTGTAGTATAGCAGCAGAGGGGAGTTTTTTATGTCGTCATTCTGCTGCTGTATATGTTAGACTTAATAAGGAATTATTGATTTAGGAATAATAAAGATTTCACTTACTCGATCTGTTTTAAAGCATGGACTCTGTGTAAACCATTTATAATTGATTGTTCATTATACTTTGTTCCTTAAAGTTATTGTTGTTATAAGAAACCGAACTACCTTTTTTATTGTAAGATTTACTTCTAAGACAATGCTAGGTTAAAAGACGCAACTATTACCCGCTGTCGCATTTCAAATACTAGATTAACTCATTCATATCTTTTAAAAAGAGAAGTTCAACCTTGCCGGGAACCTCTTACAGTTAATCATATTTTATTACATTGTACTGACACAGACCATATTCGGTCTAAGCATTTTTATGTCAATAACATGTACGAATTGTTTAATACGGTGTCCGATTCTAAGCTTCCTGAACGAGATTGGTATTCTTAAAAAGTTATATTTTTAAACAATTTATTATGCTAACGTCGGGAGTATTTTAATTGTTTATTGTACTAACCTGTATTCATTTATATTTCATATTATTGTCGTAAAAAACAGAATACAAAATACTACGACAGTGCTGTCTGTGGCGAATTTTTTGTCACATTTGCATTACCTTGTTTGCCTTTGTCTACTGGTAGATAAAATTTAAATATCTTTGAAATTTTTGATAGGACCTTTTCTTATTTACCTATTGGATATCTTAATCCATGCTTTTTCTTGTCATGAAAATGACTGACTTATCATGACACGTAACAACAGCGTGCTACAACAGAGACCGCAATCTCATATCATAACTGCTTCAAGTGAAAATGTACAACAGGACTCTGGTACTCGGAAATAATCAACCATAAACCAAAACATATCTTTTTATTTTTTTATTTTTTTGAAGGGAAAATGTACTTTTAGCAAAATGGGTTCTTGTTAAACATACATATGTCTTTTGGTATGTCATTATTATTATATTCTTATACTTGCTAATAAGTACGGTCAGTCAAAAGAAGTTATCGGTGAAACAATCCTCAAAGGATCACACGCTGAAAATGCCGGATTATGAAAAAAACCAAAAACATTTCGAGCATACAATGATATTTGATTTGATTTTAATAAGGAATAGAATTAATTATGTTATGAAAATCAGGCAAACTCACATAACATCAAATGCCATCTGAGGTTTACTCCCAATTAGTTTTAATTGCCAATTAATTAAATTGCTTCTAACGGCAAGCTTGCAAATTGTAAAATTTCTGAGGCTAAAAGGCAAACCACATTACATGTATTGTATTATAGCCACTACTAGGCACTTTTATCTTCTAATTAAAGATATGGATACAACCCTGTAAAATACATCATCAAGAACCTAATCTTGACCTGTATGCAAGTATACATAACACGTGCTCTATATTAATTAAGGAATTTTAAATGGCAAATTATTAAGCCGGCAATTGTTTGTTTATTTGCTTTTGTTACATCGAACTGATAAAATTATTGCCTTATTAGCAACGTCCAACTACTAGTTGTTGGAAAATGATACCAGTCATATATCTGGGTAGAACCACCGGCGCATCCCCACATCATATAGAAGACTCCAAACAAAAAAAGAACGGGACTCGAACCCACGCTGAGAAGTTACAAATTGGTCAATCAAACCGCTCGACTACGGGCGAACTGCCTGATCGGTATTGGTCTTAGAAAGAAGCGAATTCGAATTGAACTTATTTATTTTAGTTGCATTGTTGACTTTTGCTGGGTCTGGAATGGTGAAATTGGTTCATTATAAATAATGGACTATATTGAATAATAACGAAACAAGAGTGCAGGAGTGATATGGCAAAACTAAGCTAAGGCAATGTTTATACAGACATGTTAAGACACACACATTTCTGATGCATATAACATGGGAAAAATTCCACCAATATATAAAACTGCGGTTTGGTAAACCAATGAAAAATAGTCCTTACCAGAAATAAAGCGAAGAGTTGAAAAAATGAAAATGAAAATAATCGGCGTGCCCATGTCTTTTTCTAACATTGCAACAATTGACCACTGTTTTACATGTACACTGTTATATTGTGACAAAATAATAATGTCAATATTAAAGCTGTTATGTTGTGTAAGTTGTAACAGTCAAAATATGCCATATTGCTATTGGATAGCTTGTTAAAGTCACCTCAAAATGTACCATATTTAACGTCGGTCAGGCCTTTGATTATATGTTATGCTATTTCTAAAAAGCAAATAAAAGGCAAAACAGCAAATAATAATTCTTTGGATAATTGTAGAATTAACTCTACCTAAGGACTTTACAGTTTAATTTATTTTAAGGCCGGGAGATGTTGCAATATTTTGAAGGAAAACAAGTGCACATGTACACATATACACAAGAAGTAAGTGCTAAACATTTGATTCATTGTATATTGTGAGGAGTCAATGTTTCTATTTCTTATGTTTCGTTATTAAAGAAAACTAGCAAACTAACCAGACAAAGCGTATCAACTTTGACAAATATGTAATTACATTATATGAAGACTCTTTGAGCATAAACATGATTTTATAACTTTACATTTGACATTTTTATTATTAACTTAACGTCTTAAAATATTTACATTTCAGTATTTAAACTGCCATTCAAGTGGTATACTGCGATTTCGTTTTCAGTTGAAGGTACTCTATAAAATATTCTATATCAACTGACTTTATTCCAGATGAAGAATAATGGTCAGAAATTGCAGTCAAATAGCAACATTTACACACGTCAGAATAAGGCAAATTTATGACTGACATCTCTGTTTTGTCACCACAACGGAGTTTAAATTTTACAACTCACGACCTACTCATGACTTTATCATTGTTAATTAATTAACACAATAACCATTAACAATATTCCCACATCTCTCGTTCTGTACATCGGAAGATGCAACATTCGCAAACTAAGCTTCGTTCATGATATTCCGAACGTTTAGCAATAAATGTTAATGCCTTCCCTTTCGATATCTTGGCTTCATGAAGAAAACTTTTTTCAGTATCATTCAAGTTGGCTTGCAGTTTCCAGCTAAAGGCTTTTGGTTTTTTCTCAGGATGGACTGGAAAAGAACGTATAAACACATTTACAAGTATACAAATAAAGTATTTTTACGAAAACCTATTAAATAAACAAAGAACAACATATTCAGAAAAATATCCCAAAACACAACCCTACCCGCTACGTTTCGCTGCAGGGGTGGATCCAGAAAGGGGGATTGGGGGTGCATTTCCCCCCTCTACCAAACATTATAAAGATCAGAGTTGAGAAAACACATACATGTAAGCTTTTAAAAATACTAAGCTTTAAAAGTAAATTTGTTTGCTTCTTGCTTAGGTCGAAGTTAAATTGAAATTTTGAAATATTACCTTTAACATCTGAGACTCTAACAGCAAAAGCGCTATAAATCATACCAAATAATCATGTAAATAAAACTAATTATGGGGTTAACATCGTCAGTTATTATTTAATTTGTTACTTAAACTTGAATTGCTTATCTTTATGAAATGCTTATATTGATGAGTTTCAACGGATCGCAGGGAAAAAAAGACTTGAAAGAAAATGTGATATGGGAACCAGCAACTACTGGTATAATCATCATCATTATTCAGTTTCCGAAACAACAGAAAATAGACAGACGAATAAAAATGCAAATCTGCCTCCTTGTGAGAGTAATGCGAGTACCATTGGGATACTAGCAAAACCCGAAATGTCTCAATATTTTGTTATGTTATGTCCCAAGCTTCCCATATTATACACAGATGTTCATTGTCTCTTTGATTAAACTAGATCTGTGAAGAACCACGGCTGGACAGCTGGAATACTTCCTGGCTTAAAAGTGTTATGTCGCGTCCATTTTGTCGACAACGCCTTGTAAGGGAGTGCCAAGTAATATGGCTGTGGCTAAATCAACTCGTCAACTATCCATGTTAAAAGCTTCTAAGTATAACCTAACTAAACAACAAAAACAACACAACGCAGCATTTTACCTTTTTCCGGAAGAGCATCCGGGCCGCTATTGCGCTTCCACCGGAAACTCTCGTACACCATACAGTTAATACTTATAACTTCCGCTAGGGGTGTGCCGCAGACCCCTTGGCGCTGTTGCTGTTTAGTGGTAGGCGTGCATACCCGCTCAAGACCACCGTCCACGTGAGTCACGTGACCCAGCAAAATGACCAGTATCAGAGCAGGAAATACACTTCCAGTAGGGAGACCCATTGTTATGCAGGTTAAAAACTGAAAGAAAGAAAGTTTAAAAAAATAATATTGTGTTGTCTTTTCTGGTCTTTTCATTAAATACTGTAGATATTGAGAACAAATATTTAAAAATACGCTTCCATGTAATTAAGATTAAACACTTTCCGAAATATTTTACGTCATGATGATGTTATAACAATTTACATTTATATGGCCAGAATAAAAGGTTATTTTCCACATCACATGTATTAAAGCTGTAAGACTTTATACAAATGTAGTTGTGAAAAGTTAAAACCAAAATAATATTAAAAATAATCATACTCATAACGTTCATAACGTAGTAAAGTAGTACAACAGGGTATATGAATTAACAAAAAAAGATGTACAGGTGGTAGAGCGTCGGCTTGCGAATCGGGAGGTCGTGGGTTCGATCCCCGGCCGGGTCATACCAAAGACTTTAAAGTTGGTAGTAGTGGCTTCCCTCCTAACGCTCGGGGCTACGGGGACAGCATTACGCCTGACTCGTCGGTGTCAGTATAATGGACCGGCCGGGTTCAGTCCCTGGGCACCTCATAAGTGCCCCTGTGCTATAATGATAGAAATGTCGCTGCGCAGTATCGGCCAAAATGCCGGCTAATCCCATCCCATCCCTATTGTGATGTATATTATTTAGATTAATAAAAACGTGTATAGTCACATTTTGCATATGACGCATAGAAGCGCACGATGCACCTTTCATCCCTATTCATTTTTTGCGTCATTATAGAGCCAATAAGTGTTTTGTTTCTTACTGACGTCAAGACAAAACAAAACGAATATCAATGCATTTGTATTTTGAATATATACAGCCTTTTCAGCTTATAAAAGTAGTTGATAAACTTTGCAACGTTGTCGATTATCACATATTAAAGACAACCGAATCTTTGTCAAGAATATTATGTTCGAATACTATCCACTGATCGGAGGCCAATGTAAAGTTTTGCTGCGCTATTCAATGTGTTTAAACAAAGATTTGCTTTTAAGAGAACAAAAACACTGAAAACCGAATTTTACCGACTGTGACAAAATCGTTTGAGACGGAAATGAATATTTACCACTTTCAATGTGGTATCCGATAGTTTGAACAAGATTTCTCTCTCAAAAGAAAAACACTTAATACATTGTTGTTGCGGCTGTTGCCAGAAAAGATCTCGCAAAATGCTGATTATTGATGTCTTACTATCACTAATTTCATTTTAAAAACTGGATTGCGGAGAAACCGTTGTAACAATCTCATTCAATTTTGAAGTTGTTTTCTGAATATGTTAATGAATTACATGTTTGTTCATCAAGTGGCGAGAGTTTTTTTCATCATTTACCAACGACCATTAAAGGATGTATCCGTCAGTTTGGACCAAATTTTTCCCCTCAGAGAACCAAATAAATTATTGTTGCCTGACAAGTACTCGCAAAATGTTGATTATTGTGAAGCACAACACATCATTGGTCATTACAAATGGGTATTTCCTATCTAAGCCACGCTGCTCAGTTAGCTATTTTAAACTACGAACACCATAATCATTCGGGAAATCCTCTCTGACGTCGATGTCGATTTTGGCAGAAAAATCAATCATGCCTATTTATAGTTTTAAAAAGAATGGGCATGTGAAGTGGTTTTATTTCACGATTTCTACTGTCTGACAATTTAGACAGTGTTTAAAATCATAAATTGTTAAATTTATGTTTGACTTTTTGCAGAAATTTTGTCACTATGACCCACTTCCTCCAATCCAGGTTTATGCTCATTTATGTTGATATTCGACAGTTTGAACCCAAATGAATTATTTTTGTCTGAAAAGATCCCTCAAAATTTGTTTATTTATATCTTACATCTATATAGAAAGTGAAACATTCCATCCCACCCGACCTTACAAACATGTATATATTATATGTGTCACACTACAGGGATAGCTTATTTTAAACTTAGTAAACCACGTGACTACTTACTTTTGAGATGACTTTATATCGTCATCCGGGTCATCCGCTCTGATAAAGATTGTCTATTTTGATGAGATATCGTGTTTATTTATTGATTCGAAAAGAATAAACACTTTTAGTTTATAGCCAAATATTTGCAATTTGTAACCGATTTTTAGATATACCTTAACTCCGATTTATTTCTTCTTTAACTTATGCATACATTATGAATGCAAAACGACTGACAAATAACTTCAATATAAAATATGCCCGTCATCGAAATGAAATATGTTCATACTGATAAATAAAGACATTTTTTTTTGCGAAAGAAACACAATTCAGACAATCGATAAGAGATAACAATAAAATGTTTATAATTACAAGAAATTCAAAAATCGATATGACTTCCACACCTGTTAAAGTTGCAATACTATTACGAACGCTGTTCAGCCTACAGCTTACACCGGAGCGTCTAATGACGCATTTTAACAGGAAATTAATTAGCCATATCTCGTTCTTGTCACGAGATTCTATGACGCATTAATAGAAAATAGTATTTTTAAAAATTGATACACATTCAGACATATGTCAGTTAAGAAGCGTCTCTAAGCAAATGGTAAATGAGATTGACACAGGATTGGAGGGTCCCGGGTTCAAAGCCCAAATACCCGAGACGGGATGCCAGTCCATGGGGAAGACTATTTACTGTGTATTGCTCCATGGAGATTATGCCCGTGTACTGGTTCTACCCGGGACTAGACTAAAAGGACCACAATTAAACAGATCTATTATTGCAATAAATGAATTAATTAGTTAGTTGGCTTAATTTCGATTCCATTTGCCGTAATAAATGCCCTTTTTTTTTACAGCAGCCTCTTTTTTTTTTTGTTACATCGCACTCACACAGTTATGGTCATATTGACGACGTGCAGCTAACTATTAGAGGAGGAAGAGTCCAGACTTATGTCCGAGTAGAACCACCGGCGCACCGCAGGTTTGCTGGAAAACATCCTCACATGAGAGTTCTCGCCCCGATCGGGACACTAACCCACGCGGTGAGGGGCTGAGGAGTTTCAAATCAGCGACTCTATCCGCTCGGCCACGGGGTACCCCCACCCCACCTTTGTAAATTCGTTAAAATGAATGTTACTGTTTTAGAAACAATCGTTATTTGTTGTTTCCGGACATAATTTCAAATCAGTTAAAAACTGCTTTGCCAATAAACTGATGACATATATATGATAATCATACATAATATTGTTCTCATTAATGCCTCCTTTGTGTAATAAGGTCATATTTAATAATTTCACATATTTATGTGGTGCTAGACAAGTTTCCAAGCTGTGTTATGTAAACATGATAACGCTTACTTACAGCTAAAACTAAGAATGATATAACCTACTTGTTAGCCCCCAATTTTATCGATGTGTGTGGCATTAATGTACAAAATTAACCGATAACGAGATAATTTGACGTACTCTCCCAACAATTATGCTACATGGATTTGCATAACAAAAAGAACAAAAGTACGCAGCGCCAGTTTCTAGACAGTGTAAAATTTGTGACAACTTTGTAAAAAATAACGGGAAGTATTTCTTTGTTGTTTACACTGCCATCTGCGGTGAGGTTTTTACATTATGGATGTACTGTTGAGCTGATTTTAAATTCTAAACTGTACAGATATTTAAAGTAAATTTACTTTATGTTCGTCCTTAAAAATCCAAACAAACAAACAACAACAACAAAACAACAAGTTATTAGGAAGATCAACACACGTCAAAACTTAAAATTTAAACATCAGTGATTTTTAAAAATATTAAAATTTGGAAAAAAAAAATTAATATAAAAAAAGACAAATAAACAAAATATTACCTTAGTTTGATAGTTCACTTAGACGGCACCTCTCTCCCATCCACTCAAAGTTACTCAAACCGGATAAGTAATTCAACTCTGGAGCTCCATTGCAAAGTGACAGACTTACTAAACAGCTCCTTATTTATATGCAAACCTTCCTTGCGCTGCGCTGGAAATATGTCTTTTAACGATAAACTCCTCAAATAAAGCAACAGCCAGTAAGAATTCGCAACTCTGCTTTAAAAAATCCTATATCCCGAGTTTGCCTAGCCGCTAGAAACCCTTTAAGCGACGTTTTAATTTCCTGAGGATGGTTCTAAAACAGTCTATACTGTCACATTTCTTTCTTATATCATGACTAGAAATCAAGAAAGTATGACAGCAAAAAAAAAAAAAAAAAAAAAAAAAAAAAAAAAAAAAAAAAAAACTCGAACTAAAATGACTTTATCATTGCACTGAAGAAACTATAAAATGCATTTTGAATTAATGGGATTTTTTTAAGGTTGGTTCATATGAAAAAAATGTATATAAATACAATATAATAAACTGCAACTATCAAGAATGCAATCTTGTTTAAGATTTAAAGAGTAAGTATCCTACACCTCATTAATGAAAATGATTCCAAAATATTAAAATAAAGCCTGAAAACTTCAATTTATAAACCATTCAAACACTTGTCGACCATGACTCTTTAAAACAACACAAAGGGAAAACCAAAATACATTTTTAAAGAAAATTTTAACAAAGCTTAAAGTATACAGAAGTTGAAAATCTAGACAACTGATGTGTTGAATACTTTAATGTAGACGCTTGTGCCAAATTGTAAGAAATTCCCCATTGCTGTTTTAAATTTATGGATATTTTTCCTTCTAAAATTAATATTTAATGTTTCTCTTTTAAAGAAATAAGAAAACGCCCAAATCATATGTTATATTCTCTTAATGAGAAGTGCTTCTCTATTGAATATTGTTTCTCAAATTTAGCACAAATCATACAGTTAAAATGAATATACAAAATCAATGTTAGATAAATGTTTCTTTCTAAATCTGTTAAAGCAAAACCGAAATAGTTGTCAAAATGAAATAAATAGGTCAAAAAACAGTTGTCCGTGCGTGCTCATGGTGGGTTTCGGACCATCAACCCACAGTTTTGAAGCATATTAACCCTAACTTTGATACTCTTCAATTGGAGGTGAAGCATAAAATATGTTTTACCTTAACTTCTCAATAAAATTGTAAGTGAAATAGCTTTAAATAAACTTTATTAGAAGCACAATGAAATTTTTCCATGCCATAAAATGAGTTATCGTAAACGCATATAACATAAATATTAAACAATTTTAAACACCAGACGGAAAACGGAAACATATCAGATACAGGGGTTTCTGAGGTATGTTTTCTAGTTCTATTTGTTTATCTTGATTTCATACATCATTCAAAAATGAAGCCTAACGTATTTTCAAATCCAGGGCCTGTCTTATCTGTAAGGTTTCTCTCTTTACTTATGGGAAGATGTAATTATTTTTCAATCCGATGTATTGTTATTTTTGCAAAGAAGCAGCAAAAGTATTAAAGAAATGGGTACAATACACCTTAAGCTTGAGCAATAACTATTTTTGCAAGTCTATGCGCAAAAACACCACACAGGCTTAAACGAATATATGGGCTTCGGCAAAAACTACTTACTGAAGACAAAATTAACCGTCCTAAACTTTTTAAAGAACAGTAAGATTGCCATACAATCGGATTATAGATCACAAATATGACAACAATGCCTTAAAATGGATGAAAGTGAAGTAAATAAACTTTTCTTGCATCTTTCTTAATATAGAGTCAATGCATCAGTGTATGAAAATATAAGTTGAACAGTAGCATGTTGACATATTTTCTATAGTCAGAATCAGAATAATAATTCAATAAAATGTGCCGCATATGCCGACAGTATCTATTATAAGTTGTTTGTTTTCATAGTTTCTTTAACAAACGTCTAAGACGGCTTCATAACGGTTACTTGGCTCCAAACTAGACACGCGCACACTCACGCTCGAACACAAACATATAAATATGTGTGCAAAATATATTAGCTTGAAGTCGCCAATTAGACCACATGTGTCGGCGCGATGTAGCCAAAACAAAACAAACGAAACATATAATTTTGTCATAGTTTCGTTATGTGCACATGGGAATTAAGCAATAATATATATAACTGCTACAATTCCGCATGCCCACATAACGAAACCATGACAAGATTATACGTTTTGTTTGTTTTGTTTTTGTTAGTGGAGAAAGACCCCAGACTTATGGCGCACCCCAGGTTAGCTGGAAAACCTCCCCACATGATAGTTCTCGTCCCTATGAGAAATGGAACATATAATAAAATCTTAAAAAACCCACATGGCAGTTTAATGTAATTGCATCGAAGGCATTTCAACGAGACAAAAACAAAAGATCAACGCTAACAGTGAATACTCTTGACTGCAGAAGGGATGACTGAATTACTTAAACCAGTTTACACAGATATAACCTCGAACTTTCTCAGCTGTTATGAAAGCAAATCAATGGAAAAAACCCCAGATCAATTTGAAACAAAAAAGTCCAAGTAACGACGTTAACGTAAATATAAGTCATGACGTCATAAATTAAAAATGGATACGTCATAGGAAATAATAATGTCAAAACTGCATTTTGATAATGGCAAAAATATTACTCTTATTAGAATAACTACGAAAAATACCTGATTATATCACATAATATCACATAATTATATAGACAAAAATCGCCAAATACAAGTATAATGATGGTTATAGCCCGTTCATGTTTGCTTGAACTTAAATGTCAAGGTCATGGCGATTGTCAAAGATAAATACACGAAACAGGAATGATGTGATGAATTAAATGACAACTTGAACAACGTGTACGGAGAAATATTTTGCGACCACCATTTGCATTAGTAAGATAATAATTTGATCACAATTACGAAATCAAGTTCGTATTAGCATTGCACCATATAATTATGTTTTCCAAATTAAAACAAACACGACAAATGTATTCACATGTATCTTAAATATACATGCAAGCATCAAGGTGACTTCTGTCGTGGAACCGGCCGCAATAGCTCAGGTGGTAGAGCTACGGCTTGCGGATCGGGAGGTCGTGGGTTCGAACCTCAGCCGGGTCAAACCAAAGACTTTAAAGTTGGTAGTAGTGGCTTCCCTCCTTACGCTCGGGGCTAAGGGGACAGCATTTCGTCCGACTCGTCGGTGTCAGTATAATGGACCGGCCGGGTTCAGTCCCTGGGCACCTCATAAATGCCCCTGTACTATAATGATAGAAATGTCGCTGCACAGTATCGGCAAAAATGCCTGCAAATCCCATCCCATCCCATCTGTCGTGGCCCAAACACAATTCCGTATTGTCATTGACTGCTCAAACAGTTCTCTGGCATCAATGAACAGCATTTTGCAAGATCTTTTCAGGTACCAATGACTTATTGATTTATATCTGAAAAAATGTTTTGGACCAAACTGTCGGATACCACCTTAAACTATTGTACCAACAAACAATAAACAATGGCTATTATAAAACAAAAAGTATGTTTCATCCTACAATAACGTAATGTGCCCGATGAAATTTGTCTGATGGAGACAACTTCTCTTCGGGAATGGCTGTTATTAATATTGCACTTTTAGAATTACACCAGTCATTTCCTTTTTTGTCTCTAATTCAAGTAAACAACTTCTTCGACAATTTATTATTTTTACCATTTTTACTATAGAACATTTTCTTATTACAGTTATACCCTTATGCTTTTTTTTTAAATGACGTCATTACTTTTTCTTCATATAACGTCATTAGTAAGGTTTTAGTGCAATCGGAACACCACGGATAATTCACGAATCATCTCTCGGATGTATGTAGATAGTCGGATTACCTCGGCCATTTCCCTAAATGGGACTTCTTTTGTGAAGACGTCAAAACAAAGATGGCAGCTCGGATGACAGCTCACTATAGAACGATGCCTGTGAAACTTCACTTTGTGGCTGCTTCAAATTTAAATCATCCAAGTTTAATTAGCTTGGCTCAGCAAAGACTCAGCTGTCAAACGACGCCATTGTTTGAGTTTTGTGCGAACTACATTTTGAGCATCTTTTTCCGACTTCCGGCGAACAAAACGATCGTGATTGGAGCAAATATCATTGCACCAGATACATCCGAGGGATGAGTGTCCCGAGGACGGAATTACCCGAGGGGTTCCGATTGGGCTTTAGTGCACATAATCAAATGGAGTTTGTTTTGTTGTCAGATCCCAGTAAGAAAAAAGCCGTAGGACAGTTGGAGTATAGTGTTAAGAGCTCAATAAACCGGATTGAGTACCACAGTCGGTCTTAATGCGGATTTTTTTTTCTTTGTGTAATGTCTCGTCTATTCTCGTTTAACTGATTTGTCATTCGTGAGTGTAACTCTGTCTGGCGCTCGTTAAAATGTATACATCTCAAAGGACCTTGTAATATAATGGTATTGAATATTATCATATATACTATTGCTTTTAATTGTTTATTCATATGGTGAAATTATCACCAATAGAACGAATCCTCCAAAACATAACACCATACTTAATTATTTACATACAAGCGCTTTGTCTAATTAAATGTTGACCTCTTTACAGAGATTCGAAAAGATTCCGTCAAATTATCACCGTATTTCTGAAATACTATTCTTAATCTGAAAAGCAATTAAAGAATAATTGCAAAAAATGTAAGTCGTCGTAAGTGTGTACTTCTGGTCTTTGAAGTAAAGACACGTGACGAGCTCGAGCTTTATATACAAGGTCTTGTACCTTGGTATCGCCATGGAAGCTGGGTTTATCATTGACGATCATATGACAGTTATTTATTTGATTCGAAAGTAAATGACTATGATTTATAAATATTGTTTAACTCTTATATTATTTTCGTATTTCAATCTTTCTGCAAGTACAAAGCATATTCCTAACAGTGTCTTCTTTTTTGTCCCTTTTCTATATATTCTCATTATTATAGACATTGTCTCTGATCACCGTCATATAATTGTCAGTGATGGACAGGATGGCGTATTCATATAGATGTATGTTTACTATTTAGATAGTCCAATTTCTTTTCAGTATGACATTTTTGTATTGCAGGTCGTCATTTTTTCAACAATCCTATGTTTCGATAAAGCTTATCGACTAAAGCAATAGCAAAAGACTGGAACCGTTGCTAACATCTCAGATCTATTTTCACCTTAGTGTGTACATTCAGATGTTGGTTTTATGCTTCGACTTTCGAGGAATATTAAAATTGCATTAAGAATCACTGTCCGTCCGTCCGCCCATGCGTCCGGTTGTGCGTGCCCGCGGGGATTTTTCCAATATGTAAATTGTAAAAGATGTATCAAGTATCATGATTGATTAATTTTAAATTTGATTTAGAAGTACATAATTTAAAATTAATTTCCAGTTCCCTCATGGTTTCTATCCTTAAGGCTTAAGGAGTTTTGGTCAATTCGTTTTTGTATGTTAATGTCAATCTGTCGTTTGTGATACATTACTTTAAAGTACTAAACGGATTTTTTTATATTTGTCTTTTATAATATAATATAATATAAAATATAGGTCAGGTTATATTTTTCTATTAAGATCTAATTCTAACAATTTACATAATCTCTAATTCTTAGGGATTTTATATTATATTATTGTGTAACCTCTGTTTCTTCTCACATAAAAACTGTGCTAGCAACTTTCCTGACAGTTTTGTCGTTTCATACTTTCTTAGTCTTGCAGTTCGTTTATATGCCAAAAATAAAAAAACAAACCTTGTACAACCGGTATTGCTGCGACAGATTTATTTGAATCTTTTGTCTGATGTCCCTTCCTTCACATTGGCCTTCATGTAGTTTTTAAATCTTAATGATGAAATCTACTGCATTAGTAACACAACAAAGTTGGAAAAACATCTTTGAAAGTTCTTTTATTAATTATGGTCAAGATATAATGTCAGGTTGGAAGAGCAATATTTATGAGTGGCGGAAATGCTGCACATGTCAGGATTGTCAAGTGGATAGTTGCTAGGTCCTTTATTACAGGCACCCCTGTTCGAACCCGCAAACGGCAACTCTTTATGTCTAAAATGATTTTGTTACTTTGATTTCATTTTATTTCATTTGTTTAAATATTATTTGCAATTTTGAGAACTTGTTGTTATTAGATCTGTGGAACAAATAGACAAACTGGCGAACCTTGACTTTAAAATAACCGTGCTTTGCTTTTAAAAGGAAAAAGATCATATTTAGCATGCTTACATAGAGAAAACAAACAACGAAAGTTAAATTGCTTTATCTACTAGCATTGATCCATTTAGACATGCATATTCGTTTATCTAAGGAAATGAATGTTTAATGTTTGTCAGTCATAATACGAATGAAATAGTTTTCTTTTATGTTACAATAATAGGGAACGTGCACATCTGTGTGTCTCTTTGAACTTAAACGGTAGTCAGAATTCTAATTAAAAATATTCATGTTTAAAAGAATTCTTTTATACTACATTATTTATAGATCACAATTATTTCTTCCTCAAAAGTCTGCCTATGAACATTAATAAATGTTACTAAAGAATTTTCCCAATTCGACAACATACAGAATTGGTTTCAATAATCGTGCCCTAAATTGTTTCATTTTGCACGTTTTTATAAGTATTTATTTTTGAATTAAATCTAAAATCCTCGTTTTATAGTGTCAGCATGCAAAAATTGATTTTAAAATAAAAATCTATTCAATAGTTTTATGAGCAGCACGTTATAGGTAATACCAAGTTATAGTCTACTTTCAAGCTACTGCTTGTTCAGCCGACTTTACAGTTTACCCCCTGGTCATTGGGTATATTCGTCAATCCCGTACAATGGCAGCCGACACATGGCGCTGGGAAGTCATATTACTGACCCGAATTACCCTCGCAGGTACCCATTTATACACCTGGGTGAAATGGAACAATTCGAGGTAAATTTCTTGTTCAAGGAAATTAGCGGTGACCTGACCGGGGTTCGAACCACGGACCCCGTGATCCGGAGTCGTGCGTCCTACCACTGGACTATTCCGTTACATAAAGGAAAAAGCTTTTAAAAATATTTTCAAGATACTGTCATAATTAATCACTCTTGGTCATAAGGTCCATATCACAAGTTTAAAATTGTAAAAAAAGTCCTTAAAATGTCTCGCCTTCGTGTATTTTTAATATATTACGATTGAATCTACCCCGTTAATAATTCAATAACAATAAAACCTTGGACAGTTCTTCCAACGTTGATGGTAGATCTATTTCAAATAAGTCAAATTACATAGTAAGCAAACAATATCCGTAAACGGCTTTTCCACAGCATCTGTCTAGAGGTCGCGAATACATTGATTTAATTCACCCTGTAAACCTTTATGGTAAACCAGCGGCGTACCGCAGGTCAGTAGTACAGCATTTCCACACAAGTCCTTCGCCCCAACCGGACCTCCAACCCGTTTTTTTATTTTTATTTATTTATTTTTTGTTGTTGTTTTTTTTTTGTTGTTGTTTTTTTTTACATCTGAATCACTAAAATGCAGGACATTTCAAAATAACTAAATTATTTTCAATAAGAAAATTCTTTACTGGCACAAACTTTCGGAGACTATCTTTAAGACGTGAAAAACGTTTAACGATGGTTTTAACTATGTAACTGGTAAAACTAATCGAAATGTATGTAATAACGGCACAGGTAGGTCAGAAACCTTTCTTTAGGCGTTAGTTTCTGGGTGGGTTATAAGATGTGTTTACCATGCTATGTCGTCTTCCATGTAATTAAATTATCAACATAATGATGTTAATTATTCTGCAATGTATATTATTGTGCATTTATATCTAAGAAATAATAATCGCAATTATACAAAATGACAAATTAAACGTAATCTTGTTCTGTTTTGTTGCATAACCGACTGCTTGACATCAATAAGTTAGCATATAATCAGGTGAATTGTTTGACATAATACATCTACAGCATCATTTCTATGCAATTCATGTTAACTTTTGGGTCGACACTTGGCAGAATAGCAAAGACAAACTAATAACGTTTTAAAGTCTTCCATGCCGTTGAAAATAAACAACTGACAATGCATGCACGAGTCAATTATATGACAATCGTTATCAGATAAATTGGCTTTTATATAGTGAAGTTAAGAGTAAAACCGCATTTTATTGTTTATATGGCATATCAAAGTCTAAAAGCCGAAGTAGGTGTTGATATATTAAATTTCAAAATTCGGATGTTTTGACTTCAATATATGTATATCTTGGTTATTATTTTGAGCATACACGTAGTGATTGTTACAATAGGTGTATATAATTAAATGATTTGCCTGATCTATTGTATTGCAAGGGACTGTTTTGCTCGGGTATAAAAAGAAATACACATGAAGTGACAGAATTGTGTTTGGCATGAAACGAAATTAGACATTGCGACTGTATTCTTCTCCCAAAGATGTTTTTAAAATGTTAAAAGCACTGTTCATCCGTTTGTGGTCTATTTTAACAGCTCCAAAATTCACACAAAAAGCCATTCTTTATTTTGATAATCTACGTATCTACAATAAGAATATTATTTTAACAAACAGAAAGATAAACGAATTGTTAAAAATATAAATGAACAGAACAGAACATACATTTATTCAGTTTTGTACAAAGTACATCATTTTACAATAAATGTGAACAAAGTAAAACGTTGGTCACAGTCAAAAATATAAATGAGAGTAGGCAGGTTTTGAAACATGTAACTAATATGTTTACAAACCACTAGGACCTAGCTACAACCTGGTTGGTTTTTTAATCTTTATATTTTAACTAATATAAATATTTAAAAATATATGTTTAGCAGATTACTTTTGACCTCATATGGCTCGACGATAGCGCAGTTGCTTCGTGAACTTTAGACGACATCCATTTATCACAGTTGATTGCCATCTTACGATCAGAAATGTCATTTTTAATTGGTTACTAGAGCAGGTATAGTAAGGGACTTCGCGATCATCGTCAAGCTTTCAAATGCAAACCTGAAAACACATTTATAAATCCCCGTAAAATGTAGTTCCTAGTGCTGCCTGCAGTTTGCTCGACCATGTTTTATGCTGATTTGAAGACGGTACGCCTCTTTTAATGTCTCTCACAAGACTGATATATTGATACACATATAAAACGAACCAACTCGTAAGCGATTATTAGATATGGCATGCTTGTGAAGTTTGATTCGTTTGCACCCTAAAGCTTCTTGGAGTTCAAATAGCATATAGGATTTATGCCACAATACAGTTCGTATTGTATGGGAATAACAAATGTAATATTAGCCAATATTAAATTGCTCCGTAATGACTAAATTCATCTGAAACTTGAATTTATCAAATAACACTTATTTTAAAATGTATTCTAAAGGAATAAAAGATACATTGCTTTTGATTGAATGACAAAAAGACTCAGATTTTTTATCAACGACTTTAGTGTCAACATTACATTCCAAATAGTCTTAAACACTATCTGGGCGTCTTCTCTTCGATTATCTTTGCATATTCTTCCTTATCTGTTTCAAACATTGATTTCTCATCTCATCATACCGTAGTTAGAAAAATTACTTCTATAACTCATACTGTATTTCACCTTGAACTTGATCCATGTATTGAGGAACAAGTGTAATGGAGAAAAGGCAAAACAGATATTAATTCTCGAATCGAACTCAATAGATGCCAGTGGTGTTAAATAACGATGGTGCAGCGGTAAGGTTTCTGTTTACATTGAAAATTCTTTCCTTGATTTATGACTTACATTTTTATGGACTGAAATAGTACTTTGAAATTGCTCGTCAACTAGAATCAATAATATAATTCCGTGTTTAAAATGCTTTTGCGGATAAATGGCACCTATACATGAAACCCACTCACCTTTCAGGGCCAATGTTATTTATTATTCCTCTATTCCTTTATCATTCGAAATAGTAAATTTTTAATGATTCCAGTTCAGAGAAAAATATGTTTTAAAACTTTTATGTTGAGTCGTTTTGTACATAAACTATTGTTGTTCCAGTATGTATGTGTTTAATGTTTTGCACAAATTTATGCTTAACAGTCGTGGTTGACGCATACCATAGATCATACCACATATATTATAATTGTTTCATAAAAGCCAGTTTTATCACAAAGCAAATGTCAAAGATAGCAAACAAAGAAAATAGAGCACATGTATAGTTTAATTAATTTAATTTATACTAACGTTTGATCATCAATGAATTGGCTATATATCCGGTAAAATAAAACAAAATCATGTTAATAGGAAAATGTCAACAATTTATATTTGATGCTTAAGACGGGCACATCTTATAAACAGTTTTTATGGATAAATAAACACCAATACTTGATACATAAGTTTTACATTAATTTCCGAGTGATCACTTATTTTAAAGTAAACTTTTAGCCTAATCGTCCTGAAAACATGTAACTATTTCTGATTAAGTCATAACAAAGGTCACAAAACAGTTTTAGTATAGAAAGCTCAAATTCGTTAAAACGTTAAAACGTCTAATAACGGTCGCCATTATCTTCAACAAACAACACGTGAAATATATCACTATATTTTCTAATAAGTTTATCATGAATATAAACTGTACTCCACAGCTTTTCAACCCTTTCACACGATTACACGTAGATTTTGTCTTCGTATTTACACGTTGAACAAAAGACGGTCATGTTATATGGTCACCTACAAAGTCGACATATGATCCTTTACGAACAGCAGCATTGTATTTATTATCATTTTGTCTGAACTGTCATCGAAAGAATGCTGAACTAATTAAAAGTGTCACACTATAATACCAAATGAAGTTTCTGGTAGTGACCATGTTATGTTGTTTTGATTTTTTCAATTTCAAGCTTAAACAAACAAGACAAGAAAGACTAATCACAAATGTTTACTTTCACGGTCTCGTCTAGGTGAAATAACGCCAATACTAAAGAACAGAAGTGAAATATAAAGCTACCATAGTCAACTAAATACAACAAATTGACTAAAATGGATAAATAAATGTATACTGATTTATATCTGAATTATATATTTGAACTGTATTTACAATGTAACAAGTACTTAACACTAATAGTTCAGAAATGACGGAGGCAAATTCTTGTATAACCTCTTTATATAAAGAGATAATAATACTTTACTCTAAAAATGACGTCTGCATCATAGTAATATTACCTGTAATTTGTTATTATTTGGTTTAATGACACATTATTCGTTCCTTAACACTGGATAAAAGGCTATAGTTGACCACTGCGTGACTGAAGATAAGGACTACGCGGGTTTAAACTTGATATTCTAATGACATCGACTTGGGGGAAAACAGTGAAACAACAACAACAACAACACTGTAGCCTGCTTAAGTGAGTGAAAATCCTAATTCAGTTTTAAGTTATTTAATAACAAAAAGCGAATCAGCAGTTAGCAAATACTTTTTTTGTTTTTGTTTTTTAAAAAATACACATTGCAGCGACCATTTATGATAATTATAGCACTGTCTAGCATTTTGGTGGAGGAAGACACATGTCTAGGTAGAACCACCGGCGCACCGCAAGTCAGCTTGAAGACCTGCTCACATTAAGTCCTTCGTCCCGAACGGAATTCGAACCCACGCGATGAGAGGCTAAGCAGCCAGAGGAGTTACAAATCGGTGACTCCATCACTACGCCACTGGCGCTCTCGTAGTAAGCTAATAGCGCAGATCCTGATCAGATAGCTTCAAGCGGAAACTGGTTAATCCGGATCGTCAATATTTGCTACTGCGTAGACAATGTGTTCTTAAGCAGGTCATGTAATTCATTTTACTTTGTTCCTTGGGTTTTTTCGTCCAACCAACAGTATTTCAGTTATTTGGTAACGGTGTCCACTTGAAGCAGATATGGCGCTGCGTTCACTGTGTATAGCATGCCGTGAACCCCTGGCATGAAACCACACCCAGGCGTGGAACCTCCGTCATATTTTCATGAAAGTTACCTCTTCCGACTTTGATTTGTCGCAGCCCGCCTATTAGTTTGCCAATATATTTATATGTTTTCCTTTTCATTTCATTAAAATACTCTTACAGTGTCATTTACACTGTATTAAGTCAATCAAAACTTAACGTTAAAGCAACGCAATTTTAAGAAAAGTTATAGAACATTGTCAATAGTATGTGGTCGATTCTAAGCTTTATTGAACTTGTTTGATCGCCTATTGCCGACTGACCGTTCCAAGGCGGTAACTGTCGGGTTTGCTCTTTTAGTTAAATGACTCATAACAAATTTGTTCTTACTTTTCACTTGGCTAGGACGTGAAATACCTTTGTCCTGTGCCTTTTCTGAGTTTGATATATGTTACAATGCTCATAGGGCTTTGTCATATATTCTTATTCACAACCTTCTACTTAATTGCGCCTAAAACAGAATTACAATCTATATAATGTTCCATCCTATCAATATAACGGGTACCTTAAAGAATGCTCGAAACTAAGAAACTGTACAAACCTTTCTTATATGTGACGCACATGTTTTTGTGAGTTACCAATTAGTATAAACATGTTTTCGATTTAATATGTCCTTAACTCTCATTAATGCATCTATAAACTATTAAAAATTCCATTTGCGTACAGAGGGATTGTAGTGAAAAGAACAAGGTCAAATCTTTATAACATCACCATTTATTCTAAGTGAAGGATAGTCTCCGAATGTGGGTAGGTTGTCAAATATGCTAATGAATTAGACCCAAACCTTTTATCACATATCTACTCTATGAAGACTATGGAGACAAGATTAATGCCACTTTTAGACTTAGTGAAAGCTAGAAAATTAGAATACGAAAGTAAGCAAGTTCCCGTGAGTATTGCAAATATATTAAACTTTATAAAGGCACAAGACACGGAATTCACATGCCAGTCAAATGTAAAAGATACAAGAAAACTGGGACTAGACTTTGCATAAATAAAGGAAATGCAACAGTTATGGACTTGGACCAGTCCTATATGTACACTATTTTCAGAACTTTAAAGTGTCTAATAGGAATATCTGAGACGGAATTCGGGTATTTGGTTTTCACAGATACATAGATGTTCTTGTGGTCTGCCACGTCATTTCATGTGACTTTTATTATGTTTTTTTTTTCATTTATCCTGCATCGTCTTTAGCCGTGTTGGCGGAGTAAACTTAATAAGAAGTAATATTTATAAATGAAAATGATACACATGTACGTGCAGGTTAACCCAGAAGTATCATATAATTTTATTTTACGTCAAAAACAAAGGTATAAAATGTGTTGCTAGCATATTGATCAATATATTATGTACAATGTATATATAAAATGCATGAAGCCCCTTTTCTTTAAGAAATCCGTTACTTTAACAGCGATTTAGTAGGGAGCTGTCCTTAGTCCAGAGAAAGTTATGTACGTGTGATGTCTAAAGTAATAAAGAAAATGGCTATTTTAGTTAAATAAGTGTGTCTCTAAAAAACATACATATACATGTATATAGATATGTTGTTAAAGGCCATTTTGCTCAATACATTGTATCAATCAATATATTGTATCATACCTAGTTACAGACGAAATCCCGTGTCACTCAGAGGCGTAAATTAAACAAATGTTTAATCAATCTTCTGGACATTTTACAAAATTATAATGCAAAAGGGCTGTGCACGAACATGGTCATGTTGGTGTTACAAAATGCTTTTCAGACTGTGGATTACAATACACTTTGTCAAATTTTGATAAAAATGAAAGTTGCGTTAATTCAGTGGTTTAAGTCGTGATCAAGAGAAAGAAAATAAAAGGTTAATATAGATAGTTCTCAATCGGCACCAATTAATGTTGCATGTGGTGTTCCCCGAGGCATATTTTAGAACACCTTTTATTCTTATACTATATAAATGACATGGGTATCGGTATTGACAAAGACTATAAACTAATGTTTTCGGTGATGACTTCTTTTTTACTTCCACACTGATGCAGACACCATTTTACTTAAAAATGTTCGATTCTAAAATCTTCATGTGCAATGCCTTCTATAACAAAAATCATGACTTCTTTAAGTGTCACTTTACCGTGGTAGTTGGCAAACCCGTTTGAAACAAGCTTTGGTCTTAACGGGCTATCGTAGACTTGAAAGTTTGTTTTATATACATATTTGTTTACTGTGACACTGATATTTAAACTACAACCACTTATAACATCACCGTTTATGTAATTATGATTATGATATGTATATAAAGTAGAAACATATTTTGATATCATTACATCATTGAACAAATCAACAACAAAGAAACTACAACAAAACATTCGTCTTTTGATCGTCTTGCTCCAATCTTATTTCTGACACCATGTATATTCGATGCTGATCATGAGCAGCACTCAGTATTTCCCAAGTCTTTCATATCTACTTGTTTTAATTAATGATAGTTATCCTCCACGTGTCTTTGAATCATGCATGAGACAGCCAATCAACATCTAGCACTATCCAGCTGAAACATCAGTTTGAGGTTTAGCTCAGTCTCACATTTTAACTACCATAAGACGTATCAAAAGGTTTGTGGAAACAATATATTACAGCGAAGTATTAAGATAAAATAAATAAAATACAGAAATTGGAGCTTGATCGAAATATCAAATGAGCAATGTCTGGGACATCGTGTCCGTAGGAAAAATGTTTACGTCGTAGTGTTTCTTCTGTTTGTCAGTTTCTGGTCACACGTCCTAATCATGAATTGTGCCCAAGCGACAGTGCACCGTTTTACGTACTTAGTCAATGTTTCCACTTGCTCACAAACTATGTTAAAACATGCATGCTCAGTTGAAAAATATAACCTTCCATCACCGAAATAAAAAGCATTCTTGCAAATATTTACTTGGTAAAACCAATTCTACATCCAGTGGCTTAATTCTTTAAACATGCAGATGTAGATCTTTTTTTCTCACGTCTCTATCTATTCAACGCCGTGTATACTTTACAAAATGAAGATTGCTCTTACAGATTCTTGCACATGCATATGACCGACTTTAAACGGCCGTTTTCCGATTGGTTAAATAAACTTACTAAGAATGATGTAATTGAGACTCACTGTATTTATCCATTACGGGCAAGACATGTGAAATATTCCGATATTGTTACATATTATAGTTTAAAACAGCAAAAATCATGAAATTTAGTAACTTTGTCATGTAGGAAAAGGGAACGAGAGCTAAACGAAAAAAATGGTAATTAGCACTCCTTGGAATCCAGAGAGGTGCGGTATTTACTGTCTAGCAACCCCTGGAAAAACAATGAAAATGACAGAAATGTGTTACATTTCTTGATCTGTATTTGCTGCTAGTTAAAAGCGTATGATATTTTAATAAAATATTTAAAAATATTAAAAATGACGAACCTGTGTTTGAAAGTCATCATCATCATCATCGTCGTCGTCATCATCGTCATCATCATCATCATCATCATCAGCAGCAGCAGCAGCAGCAGCAGCAGCAGCAGCAGCATTATTTTTATTATTTTATTTTTATTGAGGTTTGATATTTTAATTAAAACAATTCTGTTGATAATAGAATTTTTGGTTTTTTTTTTTTTTATCAAAAGTATAATATGTTCATTTCAGTTCGCTTTTTTATCCTATATGCAGTTAATTCATTTCACGTTCAGATCTTATATAACATTGAACAGACGAATACCTTCAGGATACAAAAGGTAACAAATTGGAAAATCTAGCCTGTGCTAGGGCGGTTTTGTATATATACAGGGTAATAATGTTCGTCTTGAACATTTTCTGTTTAACATAAATTTGTTAAAACTATAGGTTGTGCTGGTGACTCGAACCGACAAAAAAGAGTATTGCAAGGACAAACGCCTAACCACACGACCAAACAGTCTCTATTGCATTTTGTATGTATCACGAAAGTATAATGTTAACAGGTGTCGTAACCTATTTATTTGACAACATTGTAAACTATCACATCATTATTTTTCGTAATGAGTGGGCGATCAAACAGGGTGTTGTAAACAGGCATTTTCTTTTTAAAAGAAATACCTGAGTATATTAAGCATCGTTGACATTTGGCTGTTTTCTGAATGATGCTAAACATGATAAAAATGAGACAACAGTCAGATATTTTCTGGAATGTAAATGTTTTCGTTTTTTCAGTGTGGCACAGTGACATAGTAAACAATGTATGTGGTGTATTTGCACAGGAGACATATGGAACAACAAAACAGCCATACCTGATAGCAATTCGCATTTAAAAAGCCTTCATCTCGGTCTTGCTTTTTGTTACTGAATTCCCATACTATTATAAAGCTATGTTGTGTTGTTCTCTTTTCTGTGAATATCATTTACTTCTCCAGGTAGTCAATCTTCGTCCACATCGTTTGTCACACATGCCTTAATGTGAAAGGCGATGGTAAATAAAATCACACGCCGTTATGTGTCACTCCTGGCGTCATACACAATCGCAGAACCACAAACTCATGACTATCTCGGGTTACTGTAAACATCTAACGAGCTAAATTAAGGACATGACTAGCTGCTAATCGCGCTTGCTTTGTTGTCAATTAGAAAGTGATAGCAAAACAGCGCCAGATCGGGAACAGGAATACAACTACACGGAGTGTAGTGTACAAGAAACTAGTCACGACTTTGCTGAATTGTTGTATTTTTCCAGACTAATTAAGCCAAGTTTTCTGGTCTGTAGGATTTCGAAAAATATGGATATCTACTTTGTAACTATAAGTGCTCTTATATAAATATTTTTTATTGCACAAGTTACAAAATAGTGATGGCGCTTCAGCATTATATTTAGCGTCTTTATTTTGATAACTTGTATACTGCATGAGAAATGTGTTCTCTAATACGCTTAACGTAAAATTATAAAACAACTTGATCGATTGAAGGGAAATTGACTCCAACATTACAAGGGAGATAATAACAGTAAATGTCTTGCTTAGTGTTAGCCATGAGCTGATATAAATAGCATTCTAATCGTATTTGACAGTGTTAATCTATTAAAAATGAACTTGATTTATCTTCTATTGCAAAGGATATCAGTTTCAAAATTTAAGTAAAAATCACCTTCTTGATAATGAACAGCCATTAATACCAACCCTATTCGCCGCTCCCATTCTTAACTTTGCATTTCTTAACGATACACAAGATAACGCTATCACCTTTGAAACAAACTATACGAAGCAAGTACATTTCAAAAAGGTGATGCCTCGTGTTTTATGCAATTCAAGTCAACCTGTTTATGTGTAGGTCTGTACGTCTGTGACTTGAATTCTACATGGATAGTTTCTTTGTTACTTGCATTTTTTATGATAAGGCTGGTATTTATAATATTTATTTTTACCGTACCATTATTAAAAAATATCATTTAATTTCATTTGCATAAGATTTCTTTGAAAACAGCGTAACTACGCATCTCATATGGCATGTCATATCAGCAGCGCATATTATGTAAAATTCATGGAAAATTTACGCAGAAGCTTAACGGTAGCAAAAATCTCGATTTGGCTGGATATTGTTGATTCCATTTTGTTCCAGCCAGTCCATCAATACACGGTTTATGGCCTTGTCCTGCATGGAACGAAAATGGCAACTTCTTTAAGTGACCTTCAAATCCGCGGCCATCACAATCCAGAAATAGAACAAATATAATAGTTATGTGTATTGCTGTCTTCTTCATTGCAAATATGTACATGTGGCTCCTAGAAATTTCAGTACGTCTCTTTAAACGAGTACTACCAGAAATAACTATTAGTCCTTGATCCCAAAATATTATTTTGGGAGTAAAACATGAAAAAAGGTCGCTCGGGGTCATTCTTTAATGGAATGTCCATTTTTAGAACATGCCTATAAAAATGGGGGATGCGCATGATATGCAAGTGTTTAGCTACAAACATGTGTATTTCGCAATAATGTTTGTTCTCAGTTGCACATGTAAAAGTTGAATATAGTAGGTGTTTATGACGGTGTTATGGTAGTTTATAGCTTTCGAATGTCATTGCGGCACTTGCTGGGCTCGTCATGGAAACTGCGAAGATATTGGCACATTTTGTTTCATTACAATAGGTCCGGCAATTAATAACTTACTAATAGTTAGTGTGTACGAACTCAATGTTATTCGTGCCTTTAAAAACAAAACAGAAAACACTCCTTACAAGAGTTCAGTTCTTCTATGCTACAGTTACCACAGCTGTATTAAAAAGCTTAATGAAGCTGATTAATTTCTTATGAACAGTAATTCGGGTTCCATGCAAACGTGTTTCTATTCTATAAAATATAATTAAATCAATTTAATAATGCTCATAATATGTCATTCAAATGAAACAAAAATGATATGAAAACTTATTAATATTTAACAGAAACATGATTACGGTTAAATCTTGTTATGTTGGTGTTCATATCGGGCTTGCTGCTCTCTTAGACTTTCAACCGTATCAGACGACAAAATGTATCTTGTTAAATGAGATAAAAAAAGGAAAAGTGCTTGAGCGGTGTTCATTTATGATAGCATCTGACGTACGTCGCATTTAATTTGCGTCACTTTTCAGTCTTTCTAAATATCCGAAAGTCAAATATGACAACGTTTGCATATAACATTGAATTTTATCTAAACATTATTTTTTTCTTCAAGTCACGGTTAATCTCCTATCCTTACTACCTATCTAACAAACCAGAGCTGAGTTGTTGTTTATTGGGTTTATCGTCCCACCGACAGTATTTCAGTTATCTGGAGACGGTGTCCACTTGAAGCAGATATAGTGCTGCCTTCACTGTGTATAGCATGCCGTGAACACCTGACATGATACCACACCCAGTCACATTATCCTGACACCGGGCCAACCAGTCGTGGAACTATCCTTATCTTTGCTTGAGCGTTAGCAAGGGAGCTATACCACTACCATTTTTAACGACTTTGGTATGTCGCGGCCCGGGATCGAACACGGGGCCTCCTGTACCTGGAGCCGACGCTCTACCGATTCTACCAGGCCCAAAGCTGAGTTAAATAAAATCTGGTTTTAAAGAATGCCAAATAACTAATTTACAACGTTTCATCGTTTCCTACGTTCCAAGCAAAAACAAATCGCAATGCAGAATGCGTTAAAAGACGTTTTTATCGTTCTCCCGATATGCACAATCTAGCAAAGCGCTGGTTGTCAGAAAAATGCAGCGCGTTTTAAGTAAGAGTAAAGGTTATACGATTAACAGGTTAAAGCATATGAACGAGTTTTCCGATTGTCTAGACCAGTTTTCTATTTATATCCATATATAATTAACAAATCAAAATGCTGACAAACCGTCGTTGGACGCGTAGAGTTTAGGTAAGACACATACTTCAGCCGGTTCTAGACAAGTTTAGAATGAAGAGAGCAGTTGATTTTTCCATAGTCTCAACAGCAAATATTGTTTATGTTTATAGATTTACTGTAAAGCTGGAAACAGCCTGATCCGGATATGCGCTACTTTCTCCCGAACCTCCGAGATAATGTCTAAATATCCTTTAATGAATCTGGTAATATATTAATAATAGCTCATAAGATTTTACCTTAATTGATCAGAAATATAATGGGTTATGAGTTATAAATTGGCAAAGCATTGTTGTACTCAATACGGATAAGAAACATCTTTCAAGTTAATGCACGGATGTGAGACATCCTAGGCGACAGTGAGAGCATGCGCTCTGAACTAGAAAATGACTATTCTGGGGATCTACACTCGTGGCTTAGTGGAAGAGTCGCCGATTTGTAACTCCTCAAGCTGCTTAACCTCCCACCGTGTCTGTTCGAGTTTCTTTAGGGACGAAGAGCTTAATGAGGGAAGGTCTTCCAGCTGACATGCGGTACGCCGGTGGTTCTACCCAGACATTTGTCTTCGGTCTTCCTCCATCAGAACAGCTGGACGTCGTTATCATGATCATAGTTGGTCGGTACGGTGTATCTAAGGAAAAAACAAAATAAAACAAAACATCGGTATACTCAGTTTTTTGTTGTTAAACAAGACCTTGTCAAACATCTGCGAATTCGCATAAATGTCTACTACCTTTTCATAATTGCTTCACTCTACTGTTGCAATCTACGCAGTTAAAAACGGAATGCCCGGTTGTTTTCTCTGAAAACGGTCTCAAAGAACAGTGTACTGGTCGCAATAGCTCAGGTGGTAGAGCGTCGGCTTGCCGATCGGGAGGTCGCGGGTTCAAACCCCGGCCCGGTCAAACCAAAGACTTTAAAATTGGTAGCAGTGGCTTCTCTCCTAACGCTCAGGGCTAAGGGGACAGCATTACGCCTGACTTTTCGGTGTCAGGATAATGGACCGGCCGGGTTCAGTCCCTGGGCATTTCATAAGTGCCACTGTGCTATAATGATAGAAATGTCGATGCAAAGTATAGGCAAACATGCCGGCACATCCCATCCCAAATAACAGTGTGATAGTTCTCTACACTATCCCCATAAACATGCATACCATAAGAGGCGCCAATGAAATAATGAGAATATTGACTTTAGCAGGTCGCAGTAAGCATGTTTTCGCCAGACGGTAAACAGTTACAATATCCTAAGGACATGACTTGACATCTTTATGTGTCCAAGTTGATGTATTTGTGCCATTATCTTCAGAACTCTTTGCTGTTTTAAGTGGATTTCGCGGAGTCACGGAGTTAAAATCATGATGTCAACTTCACGAATTTGCAAAAGTAACGATCTGAGTTAAAATGTAAAAATTTTCAAATTTTAATAAAAATATACTTATTCAATACTTTATTTTTTCTAACCAACACAATTATGCTGACTCTATCAATTTGTCTTGTAAACAAATAAATATTTTGCCGTAATTAAACCAACAATATATTATGAATCTTTACCGTTAATTTTATTGCTTGTTTCATAAAATTTACTTAACGTTCGTTGTTCATTATTTTTTTTTGCAAGCAGCGTTTTTATAAAAAGAAGATCGAGTATCAATCATCGCTATTAACATATTAAACGAGTCATGCTTGGAGCGAAACTTTTACACGTTCGTCACCCGTTTAGTTATAAAATTTTGACTTGATTACGTCATTTTTCTTCGAAACATTGTTAACACGTAGCACTGGCAACATCTCGGCCTTTCCCGTAGACGCTTGAAGAGAACATCATCAGTAGATGTAAGAATACACCGGCATTCTCGGTGCATACTTCGGTCTGCCTACACCACGAAGAAAAGCCCGGTGCAAGTTGCCAGCTCAAAGCAGGGCTTATAAGGCGGAATACACGAAGAACTTCTTCAAGATATGACAGTTTCTATCAATAGCATTAATAGATCTATACATATGTACATATTTATTACAAACATCATCAAACATAATAGTATATGTATCATTTTGTGTAGATGATCATATCTATTATATGTCAGGCTTACCTCGTTGTTCAAATGTGATAAATTGTTATATCACTTTCTGAAAATTACTTAACGTATATATTTTTCTAAATCCTGAACTGCAATATTTGCCTGCGTCTTTAATATTTAAACAGTGATCAACTGTAGAAGTGGCTCTACGTGCGTACCAAACATTCAACTAAAATTTGAAGATTACATTGACAAGAAAGGAAGTTAATTGCAGGACAAACAAGAACCTAAAAAGACAAAATAAAAATAGAAATTTTACTTTTAAATGCTATGGAAAACCAACGAGAGGTATATTTTGTTTCCGTGTAAATGTCAAAATCAAGGTATTTGTTTGCAGTTAACTGGACAATCGCAAGATCTCTGACGTTCCGTAAGTGGTCTTTATTTTTTTAAACAATTATTATTTGTAAAAAAGTACACCACTTTCAATATAATATGAACATTCCGGTCAATCCAATTATTAAAATCTTCTCAATTTCACAGTCGCCGCTCGGCGCCTCTTAAGGAGTGTATTATTTATGGAGACGACAGTGCAGAAGTCAGTAACACGATGTGGCAGTTATTCTGTGAAACCCTTTTCAGAAAAGAAGCGAGTGTTCCGTTTTTTTAAAAGTGCAGCTTGCGACAAAAAGTAGCTTGCAAGTATAAAAAACAGAGGGCATTAATAGAAATTCGCAGCCGTTTGGCAAGGTCTTGTTTAACAAAAGTTACCGAGTATGCCGATGTCAGCACTGCAGCTTGTAGCAGACAACAAGGAAGACAGCAAAGTAGCAGATAGTCTTGTTTCTATCTGAGTTACGGTTCGTTACTTTAAAATATGTATGTACATTGTAATGACTCGACAGTATAAACAGGATAGCCATTTTCTTGTTCACAGTGCATGCTCTCTACGGCGCCTTGGATGTTTCACATACGTGCTCTTGCTTGTTCTAACTTGTTAAAGTTCGTTCTTTACTCAGTTACTTCCCCCACTTACACATGCGTGAGAAGAACTTATTCTTTTATAATGCTTAGCCATGTACTTGTATAATTGTTTTCTCTTTTCTCCAGGCATAAGAAAATTAAGGAATTAATGGAAAACGCATTATGATAAATGCGGATAATTGCCCTTATTTAGATGTAACGATGTTCTTTTGTACATTATGCTGAAGTGCTCGAAAGAAATATACCACTTTTGTGTGATTACATTTGCCTCATTTTGTTTGCTATCGCCTTCTATTACGTCTGTATCTGAGAACTAAGAACTAATGAAAATGCATGTACTGATATTGTAGCCCCGTGACAGACATTTCTTAATAACCCCGTGTCATAAAGTCGGTACATCATGCCTGGATCACACACTCACAGACTTGACGCCGTACTAGCTACAGATACGATCTGGCAATCATTATTGATCCGTAACTCATTATTGATAACCTGTGATACGTTCTTTTAACCTCCTGTACATAAATGCTCGCCGAATAAACTATGCTTAAGGCGAGGGAAAACAAGCCCAATTAGTTAGTGTTCATCCGCAGCCCTGGCACCCGTAATAAATCGTGTCGTACAGAAACAGTGCGTATCAAACATGTCGGCAAATAACATTTTCCTTACATTATCCTTGGTAGGTACGTCAGCTGCCCGTAGTCATACCGTTGGGCAATTAGCATTTCCTGGGTGATTCTTCAGATTAAATGCGTAGTGGAACCGGCGGGGTGATCCGTGAATATGGGGCCTGGACTGTAATGATACTCAAGTTATAAAACCAAAAGATCGAGTGGAACAGAGACACAAACACGCACGCACGCACACACACATACACACACACGCACACACACACACATACACACGCACACACACACAACACACACACACACAATTACTTTTTATATACATGTACCTATACACTATTGGTTTAGTTTCATTAACCGAGTATTGGCATTTGATCTCGAGTACTTTAATACTCGTTTTGACATCACTACTTTTCATGCATGGGTTGTTTGTGTTACTTTTATTCACCCAGATAAATTAGTGTCTGTCTTTGTTTTGTTCCCATTATTCATACTTTTAATTCTTATATAAATGTATCGGCATACTTTCAAGTAAGTACTCGAGCACTTTGAAGACATCTCTAAAAATGGTGTTTTTTAAAGTTAATATAGCCATTGGTTATGTAAGTGTGTGAAATTACTTTGTTTTGACATTCACATGAAATTACTTTTTTCTGTTGATGTTTGTTTCTTCCAAAACTAAAAATATTTATATTCACATGAAATTACTTTTTTCTGTTGATGTTTGTTTCTTAAAAGACTAAAACAATGTATTGCGTGGATGCAAATACTGACATTGAAGCCATCACGCCAAACATATCTTCTGTTTAATTATTTAAGTTTTAGACTGCATGATAATATCCCCAAATTTCAAAATGAACGAAATATAGTCCTCCCCTTCGTTGGTAAGTATTTTCTTTATTTTTCATAAATACAATATTTTTCTTAATAACTTGCTTATTTTAACTAAAAATGCAATTGCACGTTTTCTCATTATAAATTGTATTCCGCACTTAAGACTGTATGTTCATATTAAGAACAAGACGTATATTGTACAGTAGACTGACCAAAGTTAAAGAGATTGACCCTTCATTCGGTCCGACCTTAGGGGCTGTTTAAAATATGTGAAAATAGTAGCGGATGCATTTATTGGTTGTTATATGTACTAATATAACGCCTGACTATAAAGCACGACTTTACGTTCTTCAACGTTTGTCGATTGCTAACAAAATAACTAAGGAATCAAAATTTCTGCCCGTTCCTTTAACAGTCGTCACATGACGTCCCCATTACGCTTTGAAAAAACCCGTGCGGATTCTAAAAAAAGTATTAAAAGGCAACGTAGCCTTAAAATGAAAACAATCCAGGAATACCAAATCTTTTTGATGACAAATACCTAGATTTCTTAAAAGTGTATATTCTGCGCGCGAAAATGCAAAAAAAAGATGAAGTACAAAGCGCATTTCGCACGCTTCTGTGTAAGAACATAAAACTTGTAACTGTACATCAATATCTGTATACTCTTTATAACCAAGACTGAAGAAAAGTTTTCATTTTATGAACAAACATAAGAGCAAAGACAAAACTATTACAACAGTTAACACAGTTTATTTTAACATCCTACAAAGAACTAGAGTATCACCCTACACATATAATAGGTGCTACTACTGGATTTTAGTACAGTTAAGAATTCCGGTTTGCTTAAGTCTCCCCAATAAACAGTTTTAAAACATAACATCTGTCACCCTGTGTAAAAAAGTAAGTTTAATAAAACGTATTATTTACTGTTTCCATATGCTAACATTCAATATGTTTAATCGTAATAACCGTTATTTAAAATATGATGAACATATGGATTCAGCCTTTAATTCAAAGAACTGATAAGCGCAAGTTAAAACCTGTCAAAATCATACCAATGTTTATTTGAAGTTTTAATGTAAAAATGTTCCCTTCGCAATGTATAACAAAACTGGGTTTTGACATTTTTGTCTATTTTTTTTTTCTTTTCATACACAGATTTTAAAGTTTACGTCGATTTAGTTGTTAGTACTAAGTTAAATCCATAGAATTTTTAAACTTTAATTGAAAATATAAATTAACCTGCTTTCCTGAGGTAAATGGGATTAGTCTAAATTTAGCTGAGGACAGTATAATGCTTACTTATTAATACGACTCCTGACGATTGTGCTGGTCAGAAAATACACTTTAAATCCTTTCCAGACCTATATTTGATTTCTTGCAGCACTCAAGGTCTATGCAATGGGCAAATAATTTTGATTATGTATTATTTCATCGTTGTATGTAATCGTTCCTGGAAAAGTCTTACGGATGGCGCCATCTTGTTCTATATGCAAGTGAAGTGCGACACTTTGGTGCATTGGTTTTCGGTTATTATTAAAGTTTGCTGAATATCAGAATTAAATAAAATGTAAATTAGATTGCAGTTTAAGACGTTGTTACATCATTGCCTGTCAGTTGGAATTGTTAATGTTCCGTATGTGTATGTATGATTTGTTTAATTTAAATATCATTTGTTACGAAGATGCACTATGTAAAAGTCAAATGTTAGGCTCTGTCCTGTTATTTGCATTCGGGCCATTTTCAAGAGTTCAATTACAATTTATTACTGCAGATAGTTTTAAGAAAAATACATTTGACGGCATTGTAAAACCAAGGTTTTTGCTGTATTTTTGTCGGTTTCTTGCTAGCTAAAATGTTCCATTATTGAACAAGACCTCGAAGGCAACCTTTGGTGTTTTGCATCAATGCTCTCATATTGACGTTTGTAATCGCCCTCATACCATTCCAACAATTATCCCCAATATCCTTACTTGCCACTTACTATAAGCCTTGGAAGGGTTGAAAGGGATAAGGGGTCCGTCTTACTTACATTTCTTAACTTAAGCATGAACGTAAGTTACGTTTATAAGATACGATCCAACGTAAGCCCGTCTTACTAAAGTTGCGTAAATTCGTCACTTTTCGTACGTTTACAATCGCAAGTCACGGGCACCGGAAGTGAAACGAGTACTCTTCAAAACGAACAAATTCCGCGAAATGTTGTCAAATTTTGTTTTTTCAAAGTGTTTTTTCAGCCATTGGATTTATGAAGTAGGAGAGAGGGAAAAAGGGAAGAAAAAAGTGCAACTGGAGAGAGCTGGAAACAAATCTGCTAATAGAATTAGTTGCGTAAAGTTACGTTAAATTTTCTGCGTGATCGTTAAGTTACAAAAGTTTAGTAAGACACCATTTGAACGTAAGTTTGAACGTACGCAAAACTCAGGGTGAAATCCTGCGTACGCAAGGTTAATAAAGCTGGCCAAAGGTCCGGCCTATATCGTTCTCCATCTCTCTGATGGGAGGGCATCCGGGGTAGTAGTTGAGTCGCCCGACATGTAACCTCCCTGATTGCTTAGCCTCTCAACGCTCGGATTTGCGTCTCGTTCGAGGTCAAAAGCATATTGTGGGAAGGTTTTCTAGCTGACATGCGATGCACCGGTGGTTGCACGTAAAAATTTGTCTTGAATCTTCCATCATGAAAATAGCTGGACGTAGCTATAATGACCTTAATTTGTTGCTGTTATGTATTTCTAAAACAAACAAAAAACACAACAAAAACAACAATAACAAACAACAACAACAAATACTCTTGTTATCACTTATTATAATGAGATAATAAGAACATGCCATATTCTTCCACTTGGCTCCGATTGTCCATCTTCTCTTGTCTCAACATTATGACAGTCGTTTTGTTCTGTTGACATCACTATCAACAGCACACTTCCTATTTACCTTTCGATGAACACCGTTTTTGTTCAAGTAAATCTACACAGTACGGGTTTTCAATGTTTTCGCTGAATTTTTTTGTTCTATGAATTTAAGAGTCTCTCAGGTTTGTTTCACAAGTCGTCGACAGATCCTCTTACACTGCTACCATTGTATTATGTAACAGTTCTGGCTCTCCCGCTTCTAAACATATTTTCCAAATTTCCTCTATCTCTATCCGCCATCAATTAATTTTAATATTGACATGTATGTTATCTGCTAGAACTTACCGATTTATTCGGGTTGTGTACATTATAATGTAATTCCAGAGCTAGTTCAAGATCAAACTTTGTTTTACACGTTTTTTTTTCTACCCTTCTTTACGTCAGACAAATGTCTTCAGAAAAATATCACATCGCGGAATATTTGCAAATTTTCCAGACAAATGACGTCATTCGGTGTAAATATGATGTCATTACTTTCCGAATTCTAAAAATGTCCACCATGAGAGGCAAACTACCAACTCAGAAAGTTCACCATTTATTGTGAATACAAGATGGTGCATCTTTCACCAGTACTTTGCAAAGGACTGTAGTCTGAGATGACGTGGTTTCGTTTCAGTCTAACGTTAAGATGTGTTGTTCCTAAAGACATATACCGTATGTAGGGTGTAACGTTATACATCAGTTGTGTCTAGTTTCTTACGACTGCATCAACATGTTGATAATATACAGTTTGGCAGATATTTATATGTTGATATGTTATCGCATTTGAAATGTCCAGGCGCGTGAAGTTGGCACAGCGTCCAAATGCCGTTCTGGCGCCACATTCACCTCAGCTTTTAAATTTGCTTAATTTGAATGTTGTGCTGGTTCGACTTGTAATCAATTTTAATGTTTTGCCAATGTTAAAAAACGAGCGCTAGGTCAACTTCATACAAATTTATTAATATTCCTACTAAAAACAACATTCAAATCAAGAAAGGTAACCATGACAGTCTTCGTACAAAACATTACTTCCCTTACTCCGACAATAATTAAATCAGGCACTGCGTGTGGTTAGAATATAAATGATGAACTTATTTAATGTCACAGATGTCGCTCTTTAAAATGACAGTAAAAATTGTGTTTTACATCATAATTGTTTTCTGAAGACATCATTTAATAAAAGTGTTATTTTCAGCTTTTTTTAATTATGCAGTTGTTTAATTTAACATCACGGAAAGCTACATTTTCTAGACAGTGAGTAGACTGCACACATGACACGCTGGTTTCGGGTAAGACACTTATAATGAAAACAAGTATAAGTATTTAACATTAGTTTAAAATGAGAGCGTCTGTTAAAATTTATATGAATTGCGTAAGTACGACTTAATATAAGCAACTTGCCACAAAAGGGCCTAGGGGAACAGATTTCCTTTAATTTATTCTATGTTTTGTCTTGGTTATTTGCACTTTTCCTTAATATATGTTGCTCTTTCATCAAATGTCTTAGAGACATGAGTATATTATCTGCCCATTGACACTGGACACAGGGGCGCGGTGGACCCTTCTTCTTATTTCTATACGTATCTGATTATGCCTACAGATGTTTAACCTTTACTGAAACCTATTTTGAAATATTAACATGACCAAGGACGTTGGATAAAACGGCATCTAAAAATGTATTACGTCTAAGGGACCAATGGAAGTTTTATATGTACAACAACAGGTAAGATGTCAGGACATAGTTTATCTCAAATTTAACAAAATGTGCAAAAATAACAATTTAACACGTGATCACAAGCAAAATGTTTTACAACTTTAAAAAGCACTTTCTTGAACATTTGACATTTTGAAATTATTAAATACAGCACCCATCTTTTCGTAACGTCCACAAAACAATGCATAAATTTGGCATTTCTAATTAAAACAATGTAAATAGGTGTAGAGAGGCGAAGCATCTTATGAATGTTTACACTACCACTACTTTGCAAGATACATAGGCAGTAATATATCGAATATACAAGTGTAGAAAAACATAATTATGCTTGTATATTCATAGTTGTTTGTGTTAACATATGATAAAACAATAATAAACCCTTTTAAAATAAAGTACAACACAGAAAAGGACCTAGGTAGCAATGTAAACAACAATCAATGAACTGGAGACAAATAACACGGATCTCATAACATGCTTTCTTTTTATTGTCATGTATAACCTTGTAGTATTCAGTATAACATTTCAAGCACCCTCTTCGAAGCGCTTTGATCACAGTTTTACAAAGGTATAATTAGAAAACACAAAGAATCCCACGATCCGCACTTTATACGTATTTAGACTATTACGTCACAAACTATCCAACGATCATATTGTTTATGTATGGCGTGTGGAACGTTGCAAAATTCGAAAAAAATATATTTGAGATAAATTACATATTTATATTCTTAATGTTTTCATTTATGTTATAAAAATAATAGTTCTATGGTAAAATTCAGCATTTATATTGTAAAGACATATTTTTGTTCTATATTTATATTTATATGGTAAACTTTCATTATGTCTTATAAAACAAGCATTCTTTTATATTCGATAAAGTGACCAGAAATATTTATGTTTAATAATTGCATCATGGGATACTTATAACATTTGTAACGAACGATTTCATTAGACCACGATATTTTGCGGATTCCTGCCCCCACCAGGTATGTATCGGTACGTCTTTTCAATATAATTGATATTACTTTTAATCTTTATATCATAAGGTAAGCAGTATGTTTAAGATAATATTATTAACTGCTGGTGGCAGCCATGTTCGGAATGTTGTCCAATGAAATCGTTTTTTACAATCATTACCCATGATGCAATTATTGAACGCATTTTTATCTTACTTTTTTTAGAATTTAAAAATAATTTTACCACATACATATTTTTTAATGTAAATAAAAAATATTGAACATAAATATTTGTATGCAATATAAATGTGGACTTTTACCACATAAATATAAAATTATACAATATAAATGTGTATTTATAACACATAAAAATATGTTTTGAATTTTGCAACGTTTCACACGCCATATTTATGATTAACATATGTCCATGTTGTACATGTATATAACCGCTTGCGAACATTGTTATACAAACTAAGTCGTTGAGAAACAAACTATTAAAACTTAACTGTAGACCCATTCCGTTCTTAAAACCGACAGACAACACATTTTAATAAGACACAAGTTCGCATATGAACTCGTGATCAGTACGTAGATATAATATTCAATCTTATTTTTGAGTAACAATACAAACGTTATGTCTATTTTATTGAACCTGGGATATTTTGGCAAAAGACAAACAATTGCAAAACGTAAAACTAATAGATAATATCATAATAAATGAACAATATTTATTAAACTACTTGTTATATATGCACTTTTTGTAGCATGATATCTCTGTATCTCTTATATAAGCCTGAATTTAATTTGACGTTCTGTGATGCATACGTACATAAATGTTGATTTTATGTTAAAAGACTTCGCCAGGATTTATACATTTATGTCTGACAATATTTTATTAATATTTATGAATGAGCATGAGGGAAGGTTATTTTAATGTTTCAAGACATAAAAATCTTTTAAAATGTCATACTAAAAGTATTTCTTGTTTTTTTACGTTAACAAAATGTCTTGCAATATCAAACACTGTTAAAGGTAATATCAAGCTTGGACAGATTACTTCTTCCATAAACAACTGAAAAAGTATTGTTACATTGAAATATCCCATAAAATGCTGACACGATTAATCAATCAAAATAATATTAATTGACTCTTACTGTCTTTCACTTGGGGAAGTGTTCATACTCTTTGCCTAGACCAAACAAATGAGCTTCTGCAGAATTTATGCACCAATAACACAAACAGGGGTCAGCTATTTGTCATTTGTATTTGATGAAAGCATTTTTTTGGAGACCACCTTTACTTGTATATCCAACCTAAGCCTAAAAAGGTTAAGATGTCTTGCCATATTTGTTAAGTTCGTTGATTGGCATTATTGGCAAATACTTTTCTTTGTTCCCATGTGTATTTTGTACAGCACAAGACAATATCAATTTTATGGTTTGACTAAAAAAACGCAGATATAAATAATTTATAAAAAATAAACCTTGACATAAACAAAACAGCGAGGCATCAAAAAACAAAACACCATCATTACAAAACCACGATTCATTTTTTTTTAAAATTACGATGATCTAGCTTCAAAGGGACACTACCACACTACACTCTCGTTGAGATTCTGCTCTACGGAGTTACTTCCCTTTATATGATAAATTCCGCCTTTGTCTTGGATCCTGTAGGAAGCGAGTTTTATCAAGTTTTGTTCTTGTTCAGTCACCATTTTCTTCACTCTCTCTGTCGTGTGTGCAAAATCGAATTCATGGGCCGGCTCCACGAGTTTAATCTTGTGGTCTATCTCTATAACATTTTTCCCATGAAGAGTTTCAAGAGGGGCAGTGTTTTTGGCGATGATTTTTCCAACTTCCGCCAAGACGGCCTTAGGGTTTGTCTCCGCCTCGTTGTCCGAGAGGAACTTCAAGGTGGGAAAGTGTTCGCTCTGTCGGAGTTCCTTATACGTGCAAGGGACACAGATACAACACGAGTTTACAACGCTGTAGAATGACGTTACAACCTCGCCGTAACACAGCCTGGAATGGAATTAAGGTATAGACATTGTAATACTGCAAATCCAACAAGAGACATTAATGAATAGTCTCCCCAGAATAATGCCTAAATGCAAGTAGGTCCTTTCATTTATTTTACTCGGTTTTATGCTTGTGCTCTTTGGAGTGTATGTTGACTTTTCTGCTTTTCTTATGATACCCAGGTTAACCATCATCAATAACATGTCCATTTTCTTTTTTTAAATAACGTATCTCTATAAGTATTTAAATTAATTTTAAGCTTATATTTATGCAAAAGTAAGAAATTCACTGTTTGTAATTGCAATATCTACAAAAGAACAGGCGATAAAGTCCAAGCATTTCAACTACAAGGACCTACCTACTGTTTGGAATACCTAGGATATTAACTAACAAGGGAGACAATTTCCATTTCACCAATGTACCCCTCCAATTGAAGAGTATCAAAAGTCGAGTTAAAAGGATTCAAAACTGAGGGCAGAGGGTTCGATTCCCGGTATAAGAACGCATGTTCAACTGTTTTTTTCCTCCTTTTTCATTTTGATAATTATTTATGCATCACTCTACCAGAGTAAGAAGGAACATGTTTAATTTTTAATTCTTATTTTGTAAATGAAATTTTAATTGGATGATTTCTGCTCAATTTGATTACCAATTCATTACCTGATAAATTCAAAGAATAATAAATTCAAAACCATGGATTCATAACTCTACAACTTTTCACTACAAAAGATATGTATCTTTTTTTTAAAAAATATATAAACAATAACCAGGATTGTGAGTACCGCTAAACAAATGAGTATGACTAAATTATTTTCTATCTTTCATATCATTCCATTGTTATTGTAAAATCACATCTACCAGGTTTGTTTAACGTATCGCTATTTTGATTGACTCTATTTGATTCAATGTTTTATATTCTACGTATATCATTCTTGATTTCGTTCTTTGTCAGGCTTACGTGCATTGTCTGAACTAAATGAAAGACGTCATAGAAAATGTCAGAGTGATCCAACAGTCATATTACATTTTACAACTATCCAAACCCGTGCTCAAACGTGAAAATGTTGTAATTGTGTTATTGCATATGTTCATAAAGTTTGTATTGTTTGAAATATAAATCATGCTCTAACTAATCCATATCTACTAAATACAATGCTTGAAATATCATGCCCTAGCTAATCCATATCTACTAAATGCATTACTTGAAAAATCATGCTCTAACTAATCCATATCTACTAAATACATTACTTAAAAAAATCATGCTCTAACTAATCCATATCTACTAAATACAATACTTAAAAAAATCATGCTCTAACTAATCCATATCTACTAAATACATTACGTAAAAAATCATGCTCTAACTAATCCATATCTACTAAATACATTACTTAAAAAGTCATGCTCTAACTAATCCATATCTACTAAATACATCACTTAAAAATCATGCTCTAATTAATCCATATCTACTAAATACATTACTTTAAAGAATCATGCTCTACCTAATCCATATCTACTAAATACCAATAAATTTGCATTTTGATACAGCTTCTATGCGACCTTGGACCAGGTTAAATGATCACACGCGTGTTTTTCGTGCACAATTTCAATCACATGTACGAATTCGACATACCTGTTTTATGTCACGTGCTTCGATCAATATCCCATCAGCGTCTAGATAGGACTAATGATTGGTAGGACACCTGCGCGTGATTTATCATTAGTGTATTGAAAACTATACACACAGTTCAGATTTCTTTATTTACAGTAGAGACATAAATTACCCAGTATCAGTACGTGTCCTTTTCGTAAAATGGAAGGTAAACTGCTTTGCGAATAGTAATTGTGCCTAAATGCATTTGTACTTTTTGAAACACTGCTTGTATTGTTGGGGCAAGATTTAAACTAGAACTAAATTGCAATTCAAAGCATGTTTTGTCGATATGTAGAAGTGGCTGCACTGTGAATAATGTTTTTTTCCAATACAAAGTCTGCTAAAGCAAATTGCAATGATCGTAAGCAAGACATTGACATAAGAGTGTCTTCAATATAACAGATAGCTTTGAATGATTACGGAACTTTGAGGAACTGTGAGAAATAACATTGCAACAGAAAATAGTCATTGCTGATATCTAAAAACGAAAAACAACAACAACTTTGTATTTCAAGTGCTTGTTTGTGGCGTAATAATCAGGTGTGCTATTACTAAGAATTACGGGTTACTATGGGTGTTGTTAAAGTTTTGTTTTGTTTTTGAGATATCTCGCAGAGGCATAATTATGGTCATTATAGCAACGCCCAGCTACTTTTGGTGGAGAAAACCCCATGTAACTAATGAGGCGCACCTCATTTCATCTGACATACTCCATACATAAAAAATTTGGCACGACTATTTGTCCCTTTTCCACAGGCTCCCTCCGCAAAATAAAATTACTAACGATAATAAAACAACCAAAACCAAGACTTCTTTGACAGTTAGACTTCATAATTCGCCATTTATAAAAGAGAAAACATACGTGTGATTGTTTACTCTTGAGCTAGAATCAAGACTATAAAAGTCAGAAAACCATTTTAAAACCATCAGACGTATTTCTTGAAGAAAAATGTATTTCATTACATCTGCACCTCTGAAAGGACATCAGAATCCACAAAGAACAGCTTCCAGACACAGTTGACAAATGACTGGCAGCCGAGATGAATCCATCAGCAGCAGATAAACAAGATAAAACTGTTTGCCAGCATGCCCCATCGTACTGTAAACTGGCGATGGATTTAACTTCAACTAATAAGACTTTACACATACAAGGCTTTCTTTCTTTTAGGCTACTCCGCTTACATGTACAGGAAAGAGCACAGATGCAAGACATCAGAGGCGCTGCACGGAGCATGCGCATTGAACAAGAAGTTGACTACTCTCAGAACTAAACACTCTCTTAACACTAAAAATCCATAACATAAATATTTAGGAGTAAGGAACCTTAACTCTGATCTGCTACCGTACTTTCTTCCTTGTTGTCTGCTACATCTGTAATTACAAGCTGCATTGTTAACATTGGTAAACTAGATTGCCAATCTCCTCACAGCGATTACGTCACTCGTTGCTACTTAAATCTCTGCCCCCAGCAAGGATCACGTGACGATAGAGAATCACGTGAAGTAAACATGGCGACATGGTGAAATTTGACTTTCATAATTTCATATTTTTTCATATTTTAAGTTACTTTTTATTTTTAATATGATAAATTTATATTTTTAAAGGAAAGATACTATATTTTGAGGAGAAAAGTCCAGAAAAAAAAACAATAAAAAAAACTATCCGCCTGTATTTGGGCGAAAAACTTGCTGGTGGCAGTGATACAATGTATTGTCAAGGGAAGTAATCACTGCGGGGAGTTTGCTAGATTGCTTTTTGTCAAACAAGACCTCACCAAACAACTGCGAATTCTTTTTAATGCCTGCTACCTTTCTATAATTTTAAGCTACACTTTATTGTTGCAATCTACACTGCTAAAAACGGAATACTCTGTTCTTTTCTCTGAAAAATGTGTCACAGAAAAGTTGCAGTTTTCTGTTATTGCCAACTACGGTATCTAGCAAAAAAATGCATTCCTATGCGGCGTCAATAAGGTTACTGATTCGTGAGTTCTATTCCGTTTTGTACCGACCGCAATAGCTTAAGTGGTAGAGCCTCGGCTTGCGGATCGGGAGGTCGCGGGTTCAAACCCCGGCTGGGTCAAACCAAAGACTGTAAATTTGGAAGTAGTGGCTTCCCTCCTAACTCTCGGGGCTAAGGGGACATCATTACGCCTGACTCGTCGGTGTCAGTATAATGGACCGGCCGGGTTCAGCCCCTGGTCACCTCATAAGTGCCCCTGTGCTATAATGATAGAAATGTCGCTGCACAGTATCGGCAAAAATGCCGGCAAATACCAAATCCCAATCTATTCCATCTTAGGTAACTTTACTTACAAACCTACTGACTCATTCACCATTTGGCCCTTCCCACTGCCACGTGTATTCTTCTATGAAAATGGTTCACTAATTATTATCACTTCCACGTATTGTATTGCATGCACGGCTATCTTGGCGTTTGCTTACGTTATCAGTTTTCATTAATATGCATGAGCCCTGTCTTACTTTGAAAGGCGTATCCCCATCATAAGGACCAAATACATCAAAGCCATATGTCGACATATTGGACTAAGTTGTATTTATTACTTTAAGCTTATTAAGTGTAAATTTACACAAAAAATAAGTCATAATACTGAAGGTAGTTCTATTAATTAATAGGCCTACTCTGTCCGAAAGATATGCTTCCCTAAGGAGGATATGTATTCAAATACAACCTTGATATTTGATATGTCAGTATATTGGTACAAAGAGAGAGAAGAGATAGAGAGCCAGACAGACAGAAAGGCAGACAGAAATACAGACAGACAGACAGAAATACAGACAGACAGACAGAAATACAAACAGACAGACAAACAGACATACAGACAGAGAGACGGGGAGATACAGAGAGACAGAGAGAGAGACAGAGAGAGACAGAGACAGACCGAGAGAGAGAGAGAGAGAGACACACACACACACAGAGAGACATAGAGAGACAGAGACAAAGAGAGTTGTAAAAGGCATTTACAAGTGACTACCAGTCGAGATAAATTCATAAGCAGACGAAAGAGACAACAATGTCTGCCAGCACGACCCATCATGACATAAACGTGCGATGGAAATTAGTCTAAATTGGACTTATATCTGCTGACTACAGACCTCACATGTATTTAAAAATAGTCAGTACAGGATGTGTATGATATGTCATCAAAGTTGTCCAAAGAAGCATTTTTTTTCAAAATGATATTTCATATTTTATAAATAATATTTGTCTAGAGTAATATGTGAGTTTTTGTCTGCCTGCCGCTTATTATATGATCTGCAAATTTGCTATACTATTTTGGGCTTTTGATGTACTAATTGCCTATGGCTATTAAATCAAATTTATAATTGGTGGAACACATCAGGTGAACGTTAACATGATGAGGCACTGAGAAGAAATCAAACGATTACTCAAACCTTTTTCGACACTGGCGTTCTACAAATGTTGACGTTAAGTTAATATTATGCGAAATAGATGGAATGCAAGTCTTTGTTTTTGAAGGACTTACGTGAAAGTCAAATAAAAGTGTTTTATAAATTATACTTACAATTTTTATATATCATACTGTATTATGTATACTGGTAACAGACAATATTTAAGATTTAACACATTACGTTGCAATGCTTTAAAAATATAACGAGGGGTATTTTGAACATTTTAAATAAATCATTTATAATAATTCATCTTTAGATTTTTTAAACCTGACACAATCTAGAGACGCAAAAAGATGAGTATCTGACATATACATCAAGGACTGTTCTTCAGCAGACCGTATTAAATTTATAAACCCCGAGCAATTAAACCTGTTAAACCTGGGACAGACTAAAGTGCCTAAAATTAGATTTTTAACCCAAACTACAGATAACAACAACATAATATACAGCTTTTCGCTCGGTAAGCAGGTCCTGGTCAGTACAACTGCATATATTTCAACAAAAAGTAGACATATGTATATACAAGTATTTGATTGGCGGTCATTCATTCATATGTTGCATGTAGTAACTCGTGTTATAAAAGAATAGATGAGTTGAGTTGAGCTCAAGTATTTTCTTTTGTTTAGTGAACTGTGTGTTATTCTTAAGTATTTTAGTAAATGAGGGCTTAATAAAAATCCATATTTATGCAATTTGTTCCTGGCTTGGAAGAACGAGGTACTTGTAAGGCAGAAATTAACATACAAGGAAAGTGTTGATTGAAAATGCGCATTTCGGGGAATGCCTGTTTCAATATTTTCTTTAATGAAAAAGGGCATACCGAAGATTGCCTTAATAAAAATCCATACAAAATAAATCAATGTCAAAGTTTCATGACTCTGTGTTTTTCCTTCAAGTAATTCGATGAAAAAAATCAAGACTTACCAGCCAACAAATTTTAAATACAATGTTACACCAAAAAACCCCAACACAATCGGTACAAGTATTGTGTGACTTTTTAATGAACAGAAATTAACTCTTAAGTACTCATTCAAATCATTTGAATATTATGTGACTGTTTTGTATCAGTTGATACATTAAAATATGTTATATAATAATTCTTATTACGTTAGTTTTAAGATTTCATTTTCGACAACAAAACCTCTGAAAACTGGTTTTTATCAACAGGGTTTTACAGAATCTGTCGAAGAATATCCTACACTGAATATACGATGTATATTATATTCTCTGAATACAATCTTTAAACAAATATATTTCACAGTTATTCATTTACATGTAATATATTTACTCGATCTTGGCGTGCGTTTGACAATCATAAGTGTATACTTGTGTGTAGTGTACATGAAATTTCGTGTACGAGTAATTGACTTACTTTGTCACACATGCAGCGATCGATCTCACATCAGTGCCATCAGAGTACAGACGATGAGTGGGAGACCAGCACGTGATTTATCGCTTATGTATTGAAAACTGTGCACGCTGCCTTTTCCTTGTTCACTGACGTTACAGAAATCTATATATATATATATATATATATATATATATATATATATATATATATATATATATATATATATATATATATATATATATATATATATATATATATATATATATATATCAATGCATATCTCGCTATCAGCATGTAAATGTTGTGTACCTTTAATTGGAAAAAGTAATTTTGCCAAATTGGATCTGTACTTTTTAAACAGTGCTCGAAATGGAGCTGGAAAGAATTTAAGGAGAGAATGATTTGCAAATGTATTTAAATATTTTTAAAGAATCGGTATAATCGATTTTAAACAGGTTCGTTACGTTTAGATTATTCTGCTGAACCATGAAAAATTCAACGCAACAAAAAAGTTTTGAAATGTTACTAGAAAGCCGTTATTTGTTAATGTTTGGCTTGGTTCCCGTTGCAGAAGTACTAATTATTACAGTTTTGTGTTTTGTGTTTTAAGCTACTGCTTTTGAAAGTAGTCATATGAAATATATAAAAAAGAAAGACTAATCTGCTTCTAATAAGGCTTCTTCATTCTACAACAGTAAAGCTTTATTGGCGCTAATAAACTCTTTTAACAATGAGTTTTACTCAAAACCAAGCGCGAATTTCGAAATTTTAAAATCCATAAAGTTGCAATATTGAACAAAGTTCTTCTCCACTACTTGTCTATACATTGCAGAGATGTCACAATTCACTAACAATAACTATTCAGACCCAATGTTCGTGTGTCCATAGAGAGAGAAACAGAGAGCAGTAATGATAAGAGTTGACAAATGACTGACAGTCGCGATAGGTTATCGGCAGACGACTGAGATGAAAATGTCTGCCAATTCTTTTCGTCATATACAGGCAATGGAATTGAACTTGACTCTCTATTATGGGGTACTCATACGTTACTATGCATATACAGTAGACATTGTTCTTATACAGCCTAAAATTAGTTGTCAAGTAATGCCCAAATAAGGGAGACTTGTCTACGTAATTATTGTCTGATTCGTCAGTCGTTTGTCTTCGAGAGTATTGGCGAAATTATAACCAATTATTTCAATAACGTAGGGAATCGCTCTTGTGTCCACAGTCTTTTGTGCAAAGGCGTGACGTGCAGAGTCAGATAAGGGTGTTCATGATACATTTTCAATCTATTTGCTTATAGTTGCGAGATCTTGCAAGGAGAACTGTCGGATCCATCCTATTTGTCAATTGTTGTGTCTGCGAAACGAGAACTACAATTTGTCGAAAACGTATCCGCATGCAGCTTAAGATACTATATGATTTACAAATAAGGATTTGATTTTTTGCACTTTTGTGTACATATCGCACCGATACATTTCTGGTCATAAAAACAGTATCAATTCATTATTGATTAAACTCCTATAATGAAAGTCTTCGCCCTGACTAAAATTGTTGCTATTGCGATAAAGTTAAGTGTTAAGAATTTACGCTTTGTTCAAGTGTAGTATATACGAAACTACAGACTATCGAAGACATGTCTGTATGCAGCTTATACTATATGATATACAAATGAGGATTTGATATTTAGAAACTTTTGTGTATATATCGTACCGACACACTTGTTCTAAAAGCATTTACAATTTATTATTGACTAAAGTCACCTAAATAATCTTGTTAAATGCGGCGACTTATTATCGACAATAAGCCGAAAGAACTCTCCATATAAAAGTTGTTGTCCTGACTAAAAATTGTACTATTGCGATAAAGTGTTCAGGTTTACACGCCTATAACATGCTACTTACACCTGTTAACTTGATAAAAACAATCCAGTGAAATATGACGATATCAAAAGTTTTTTTTACATTCAATTAATATTTATTTAACAAATGATAATTACAGTTTGTGTTATAAATGTCATATATCTGCACGAATACACATAAAGCATAAACAGTTTTTTCAACAATAAACATGGTACATTGCAAAACGTTTTAAGAAAGTCATTTAAGATAAATTATCTTTAAACTATTGTGCCAATTAGATGCTAATGACGCAACAAGCCTTTGGTAAAGGGGCATACATTAAGGGCGTTTGTTTAATCAGCAGACCGTAGTAAAATAATCTACCACGATCCATTAAAAAAGGTTTCGCTACGAACCACTGGGCAGGAAATAAATCGTTTTAGCAAATACACTAAAAAATTGAAAAATAATATAAAGCGTTTCGCTTGGTAAGCATGATCGTGTAGATGAACACTACTTCATAATGTTTAATTGCTCCAGATATCCCTAGCCTGCCATTTGAGACACAAGGGAAAGTCATACATCTGAACATAATTAAAGCAAGTCTGATTGTTATTGAGGAATTATTTTCTTTTGCGGTTATCGAATTGAGGCAGTTTCCGGAGGTACAACGAATTGTACAGAACCCGCTCTCCGACAAAGAACAATTTCAACCGAGCAGTAATATAATAGTCGCAGCGCATGAGCGCAGCGTCTATACGTTATAATACCTGGCAAAGTCCTATGGATGACGCCATGTTGTTCTATAGACAAATGAAGTGCGGCGCTTTCACGCATTGGTATTCGGTAATTAATAATTTTTGTGAATATCAGAATTGAATTAGATTGTAGTTTAAAATATGTATACATCATTACCTGTCACTTGAAATTGTTAATGTTTCATACGTGTATGTAAGTTTGTTTAATTTAACTTGACTTTGTTACGACGATGTACTATGCGCCAGTTAAATGCTATACTCTATTCTGTTGTTTACATTGGGACCTTTTCTTATGCGTCCAAAGACAGTTCGTTACTGGATATAATTTTAAGACATGAAAAAATGAGGGCATTGAAAATCTTTTAATAACAAGGCTTTGCTCTTTCTTAAACGTTCTTTTTTGTATAAGACAAAAATGTTCCATTGTTGAACAATACCTCGGCGGCCACCTTTGAGGATTTGCATCAATGATCTTTTGTTGATATGACTCTTCACTTTTCTCCTGGTTATTTCTGACTCGTGGGGAGAAATTACTTGCCATCATCTTACTGCTGAAAAGCCTTCATGCGGAAAATAATATTTACATTTCCATGAACTCCCCGCGTAAGTTCTTAGTGGACAAAGCAGACTTTTATTTTGGAACTACCTTTTCAAATGCAAGTAAAACAGCAATCAGAATGCTATTGTCACGAAGGATAAAAACGCAATATGCTACGGCGGTAATTTACATTAAATTTGAAGTAAAATAGATTATAGACAATATAAAGTATGAGTGTTTCGATTTTACTTTTTGTAAATTACCAAGTACAAATCAAAAGAAGCAACTATGTACAGCCCTTGCCCGTGGTTCATCCATCCACCTTATTACAGGTTGCTACAATTAGAGACTTTAGTGTATAGACTATCCTGAACAATCCTAACATGCAAGTAGGTCCTTTTATTTGGGTTACTTGGTTTTTATGCTTGTACTCTTTGGAGTGTATGTTGACTTTCTTGTAATACCTAGGTTCACTATCATCTACCAAACACTTCGATTTTGTTGTTTAAATAAAATATATATGTAAGTATTTCAATGGACTTAATGCTCAAAGAAAGACATTATACTATTTGATATTGCATCATTTAAAAACACAGGCGATAAAGTCCAAGAATCTTACTAAAAAGACCAACCTACTATTTGGACTACCTCGGATATTATCTAACAAGGGAGACAATTAAAATGAGACAATGTTACCCATAGTACCCAAATCTAAGCAAGCATACACGCTCTCCTGTTCCGCTTTCAAATGTGAGGTTAGTCTATAACTATGTATATCTAGATTTCAACAATGAGTGCGTTCAACAACTTCATCTTTAGTATCTATGACATCAAAGAATCCAAGAAACATCGCACAGACACTATAAAAAACGGCAGAGGAACTTTAACTTTCTGGTGTGTAGTTCAACAGTCAACATGTGGGTGTCCTACATTTCGATACCCTACTAACTCGTACTGATCTAACCCCTAATTAGCTCAAAAATACGTTGTTTTAATAGTGCGTTTACTTATTCGAGACCTTGGTATCTATTCTTCTAATATGTCATAATGTACAAATTTACAGATCTGAATCAAAAATTGTTTTGAACAATATGTGTATGTTCATAAATTGTTGTGACAAAAATATAACAGATAAAAAGAGAATGTTTATAGTATCAGATGGACCCTATTTCGTCGAGAGGTCAGAAAAATATTATTTTAGCACTGAAAATGAAATTGACGCTTCTAGTATGTAAGTCCTAATACATATACACAAATCTTAATTTAGCTAATTAATTAATACAATAAGCTAGAATTAAAAAAGAACTTTGAATTCTCATATTCCTTTAAACACACATGTATGCGCAAGACCTTAGTACACTATATTTGATAAGTACATACGCATTATGGTAAAAAGGTCACTTACCTCGCCGCTGAATGTTTTTCTTTTAAACATACTTTTTAATTTATATGAACTATATTTGATCTATAACATTATTAATTTTAGACCAAAGTACATGAAATAAGCTTCTTTTTTAAACCGTCTTAAAATTACTGTGATACAATATAGAGAGTTTTGCTGAGTAAGCAAGTCAGAGCTGGCAAATACTGCTGCATTATAGTTTTTATTGCCTCTATTTACATTTATGCTACCACTTCAATAAACAAGCAGAAGCCATACATTTCAGCGCAATCAAATAATTTTCATTTAGGGGAGGTCATAAATACTTTCTTCTATTGGTATTGTGTTGTGGCAGTGTATTGTATTCTTTAGCCTTTTATTGGATCAATTCTACAACATTTATAAATTGTATAAGATGAATTGTTACTTTCTTTTGAGCCTTATCTTTTTCCGTTTAATTACTTTTTTGAGTGTGGGTTTCATGAATTTTTCTATTATTGACTATCTTGAAGTTCACTATACGATAACAGTATTTTTATTTCCAGATCGTTGTGATTAAATCTTAGAAATTTCTACAATCTTTGCTAAAATATATATAGATAAAAACTTGCAATGAACAATAGACAATTTAAAATTGATCTTGCCAATATTCAAAACGTACATAATTATATTAAAATTTACCGGACTTGGTACAGCATCGGCTTCGGATAAGGGAGGACCGGGATTCGATCGAACCCCGACAACCCAAAATGGTTGTGGTTTATCTCTCTTGCTAACGCTCATGCAAATATAAGGGTAGTTCCACTACTGGTTGGCCCAGTGTCAGGATAATGTGACTGGGTGTGGTATCATGACAGGTGTTCACGGCATGCTATACACAGTGAAGGCAGCACTATATCTGCTTCAAGTGGACACCGTCTCCAGATAACTGAAATACTGTTGGTGAGACGATAAACCCAGCAAACAATAAACAATATAACAAATTCGTACAAAACAGGAACATGACATTAGATGAAATTAAAGTCATGTCACGCGAGTGTTCAAGTATACCATATATAGAATAGGAAATATAGTAAAATTCATCGATAACTACCACATATATTTAAATTTAAACAACTACGAGATACGCACACGTCAATGTAAAATTGAAGACAAAGAGAGACTTATATTTAGCCAACTGAGAAATGTGGTTAAATAGCTTAAGGTATTTATTGACATTTTAAGAGTCTAGCAAAGTCCCTTTACATAACCTTTCAACAGCTAACGTTGACATGGGAACCCCGCCCCTCCTCAGGAGGTTGTGTTTAAGAATCCAAGATATGCGCCTACGTATGTTTGCATCATTTACACACCTTCTTTAGAATGTGATGATATTTTAAGGTTTATTTTTGATAAATGTGTACAGGGTGTAAATTTACTTTTGCGATGGTACAGAAAGCTAAATACAATGTTTATCGTATACCTTATAAAGAAATTCAACACCGCGTGTGTTAAATGTCACGAGCTTATTGTTAGGCAATAACTTATAGCAGGCATTCTTAATTGATTAATTATCCTCTTCAAGCAAAACGCTATCGCTACTTTGTCCTGTGAACGTACTTTGCGATTTTCAGTTATTATAATTATTGGACTCACTACTGATAATAACATACAAAATACATGTAGTTAAAACTGAATTTTATTTATTGTTTTTATTTGGGTCATTTCTTGTAACTGTAAAAGTATCATGTGTAGATGGACTAGTACACATTCCCGTTTTAACATAAAAACATTATTATATCAAAAATAATCATTGATAATTTTATGTTTAATAAAAATAATAAAGTTTATATCATCCTAAATGGTTAATATTCAATTACTGTATCATTAATCCTAACACAAATATGATTTTATTGGCAATAATTATTTTATTTGACTCCTAACAATACATTTAATGAAATGTAGTGAATACACGAACTGATCCTATTTACTGTAAATGATCTAGATTGATGAAACGCTGTAAAAATGTTTAAATGTCTGAATGCTCGAAAACGAATGCGATTGTTCAGCTTCTAGCTCAGTGCAAGAAAGCTGTATCAAGGCAGGTGGTTGTTTGACATTTATTTGGCAGCATTTAGAACATAAGTATTGCCACTACCTTTTAACATGTAAGCAATAGTTTGTAAACAAATTTTTAAAGTAAACAATATTATTTTTGCTATTGAAAAGTAAAATATTTCATGCAAATATACAGGAGGTTATTTGCATTGCAAATAATTGTTTATCATAGGGTTTAAACATGTTTATTATAATGAGCGACATTAATGGATAATCTCCCCTGTTTAATCAATAAGTGCACGAAGGTCCTTTCATTTGGATTACTTGGGTTTTATGCTTGTACTCTCTGGAGTACATGTTCACTTTATGCCGTTTTGTGATACATAGGTTAACCACCATCAACAGACATCTCCATTTTTTGTTTTAATAACACATTTCTATACAAAATACAAGTATTTGCAAGGATTAAAAGCTTACGTGAATGCAAATGTAAGACATTGCACTTTTGTTATTGCACTATCTGTATAAAAAAAGAACCGGCAATAAAGTCCAAGAATTCCAACAAAACAAACCTACCTACTATTTGGACTACCTCGGATATTATCTAACAAGGGAGACAATTTTCATTTCACCTATGTACCCAATTGCTTGTGTAATAAAAAAAGGTTATCCTTATTTTTCACTTTTATCGCTAAGGTCACTAAGTTTTATTCTCAAATTTCTTTCGATTACATGCAAACACACTTACTCACTGCATGAAAGTGCAAATGCAGCACTTCCATGATAACAAAATAATGATTTCATTATTTAGTACAAATTAATTCTTTGGGCATATTCATTAATTAAAAATAGTTTGATTTTTAGCAATATCATTACTGCTTTAATGAAAAGATTTATATTCTTATTGAAAATTGTATATATTATAGTTTTGACAGATTACGGAATGGGATGTTTTACATAATTGAAATTCATAATTGAAATTTAAACAATTACCAAGAATTCTTAAATGAGATTTAAACCTGCTATGAGCTGACAAGCAAATATGTACTAAAATGTTTGTTTGTACTTTAAATTCGATATAGATTCAACGTACCCTTGACGCGCTAGTTTATAAATCAAACGAGCGTCTATCTGTTGTAAATAAAACAATGACATTTTGCAACAAACTGTTGTATGTGACGTGCAGCAATTCATCTCCCATTCGTGTCAAGATAGTACGAGAGACTGGTGGGCGTCCGGCACGTGATCGCATGTGCATTGAACACTATACATGCATCGCCCATCCCTATATGTGTACACAAGAAACATGTATATATCCAACTATCTGCATATAAATGGTATGCACTTTTCGTTGTGAAAAGTAAAAATGGCAAAATAGGATTTGTTTGTTTGGAAACAGTGATTGAATTAGACTGGTAAGATGTAGGAGGGAACTGCAGCGAATCAATTTTCTTTGCATGTCATTTTGTTACATAGAAAATGGCTAAAATGCTAACAATAAAAACTTCTCTTACAATACAATTATTGTATACATAACATTGACATACGTTTACTTAAGGTCAAGTATATGTCATTTAGAAATGTCCGTGAAGTTGGCAGCCTAGCAGCCTGAAGTTGGCAGCCTAGTAGCCTAGCAGTCTGAAGTAGGTAGCATATCAGCCTGAAGTTGGCCGCCTAGTAGCCTATAAGCCTGGTAGAAATTTTGAAAAGGCCCGAAATGCATTTCTTACGACAATACGAAGCTAGGCATCTATGCTGCCAACTTCAGCATACTAGGCTACTAGGCTGCCAACTTCAGGTTGCTAGGCTACTAGTCTGCCAACTTGAGGCTGCTAGGCTGCCAACTTCACGGACATCATTTAGGAACGTACTAAACGCAACATAAGAAAGCCATGCTCAACATGTGACACATTAGAATGTAAAATAATGCTTTTGTGTTTGACATTTTATAAGATATCGTGTTTGGCCAGATTCGACTAGACGTGTACTTTAATCTAGCAGACGATGATAAAATAACTAATTTTCTTTCCTTTCATTAATTCCTCATAAAAACTAATGTCTATTATATTAGACTAATGATAAACTTGAATTATAATATTTAGTTTTGATGCCTTTATCCACGTCATGAAGAAAAACATTAAAGCAAAACCATGAATAATAATTTTGGACAAAACTTTATAATATGTGCAAACTTTGAGATGTAGTCGTGATTCACAAGCACTTACTTTATTACCAATATACAGGATAATTACTGGAGTTAACAAATGAGCCGAGATTGGCCCATTAGAAAACAAGTGAGATGGAGATATCTGCCAGAAAATTCCAGACGGCGCTGAAACTTGAGTTGGGTCTTAGGTCGACAGTCTGGGGTTAATTATACGTAACTATGTAGTCAGTAGACGCTGTTTTCATTCAACCTGGCATTGCTTGTCAATAGATGTCCAAATAAGCGAGAATTTGTCAAACTAATTTTTTTCTTATTCGGCTTAGTGTCTTAAGATCGCAAACGTCAACTAAGAACAATCGTTCTTCAAGACATTAAATGCACCAAAGAATAGCATAGGATTTGATTGGTCAAATCAATAAAACACCAGCCAGTCTTGATATATATGTTTAACTCTTGTCATTAAAAAGATCTCCGATATACCATAAGTCATATGATCACTATACTCTACTGTTACATGTAAGAACTATAACGTCTCTGGAAGTACTTGTGAGATTCCTTAATTATAAGGACTATTCGTTATTGATGACATTTTTCGTGTGATTTTAGGTTTTATTTTCACCTGTTCGCATTGTTGTTCGAGGACGAAATATTGGTGTACGTCCAATATTACTGAAAGCAGCTCCATGTTGGCAACTGGTTAATGAATTAGCATACGAACAGCTTACATCAATTAATCAATAAGTATTCAATACGAATGGTGCAGCATATCTCATATTTGATTTAATGTGCATTAAGTCAAATTACTATTCCTTAGATGTCCTTAGTTGTCGTGCGATAATGTGTTTCATTGTTTAAACATAAATGGATGCCATTCGATGTCTAGCAACAATGTTTTTTGTGTCCTTAGTGTATTGAAATCAACACGACTTTCATTTCGTTTACATAAGTGTAAGCATATAAAACGGTATGGTTTTCTCGTTGTAAAAAAGTAATTGTACCAAATTGTACCTGTAAAGTTATAAATTACTGTTTGACTCCGGCTGGCTAGATATAAAAAAGAGCGATATTGTTTGTTTGTTGGGTTTATCGTCCCACTAACAGTTTTTCAGTTAAACGGTGTCCACTTGAAGCAGATATAGTGCTGTCTTCACTGTGTTTAGCATGCCATGAACACATGACATGATATCACACACAGTAACATTATCCTGACTCCAAGCCAACCAGTCGTGTACCCTTATATTTGCTTGAGCGTTAGCAAGGGAGCTATACTACAACTATTTTTAACGAAATTTGTATGTCGAATAGCAGAATTGTGGATTGATTATCGATTTTCATTGAATGTTTTACATTTAACTGCTTTTATATAGTGCAGTTTCAATTTTATTTAATTTGTGTGATAATTATCATAGAACCTTTTTATTGCCATATTCAATATATTTGATTCATGATCCTATCCTATTGTTGCAAGTGTTCTGACCAACCATGAGAAAAGCAACACAAATGGTATTCCAAACTTTTGAAGTATAAATAAATGACCATAACTGGACTGTCTAAATGCCTTTTTAAGGAATTGTTTTCAATTTGAAAGTACTTATAATATTTACATTGTTATATACTAGTCAACTACTGCTTTTTCTACCAGAAATCTAGCAAAATATACAGAAGATAAGACGTGTATATCATTTCTATCCAACTTCACAATATAATTTAATAAGAGCCAACATAATAATATGTGTTTTCCCTTAGAGACCAAAGTTATTTTTACCAAATTATGAAAAGAAATCGCAATAATGAACATTGTTTCACCTTATACTGTTTGCCTACGCTGTGAGGGTGTAAAAATTCACTAGGGTTATGGTTGCAGACCAGACCTTCTTGTATACATAAAAAGAGCATTAACTAGAGTTGACAAATGACTGACAGCCGCGACTGGGTCCATTGGCAGACAAATAAGTGAGAAGAAACTGCCTTCCTCATACCGTAACAGACAATAGAACCCAACTATTAGTGCTTCTCAACTCAATAGAAGTCTCAATTTTAAAGGCTATCTCGATTTTAAAGCTCACCCCCTTTCCAAGGAGCCATATTCATACTTTGCTGAGCTTTGCTGTTATGGCAAAGCAAGTGTTTGTTCAATCCTATATAATCTAATTGATTAATTTCCAAATACTTATAAGAGCTACCTAAATACTTGTGATCAATAACGAGTTTCAATTCACGGCAAATAACGACATATTTACTAACAGAATAGTATGTTTATTTATAAACACTATCAGGGCTCCCGCTGGGTTTTTTTAGGTCCGAGCCAACCAATGAGCCAAATTTGAAAATTATGCGCCACTTTTATATTTCATGAGCCATTTTTATGAGCCAAATTTACGCGTCAATTTTGATGTTTTTATTTTAGTATGTATATGTATGTTTGTTAACACGCAATTCTTTTTCTTTTAATATAGTTTTTGTACATTGAATTGAGAATGAAAACAAAACAACGTGAACTTCCTTTTTTACGTTTTATTTACATAAACATTTGTATATATTTTATATATATATCGACAATCCTGTACTGTCCAGTTAATGATCGCAACAAACATTTGGCTGGCTGCTTTATTATCGTCTCGCAAATTACACTAATCCTTCCCTGAGGCGATGTTTATTCGGCAGTTATGTACACAATATGTTAACACAACAATGCCCTCAAGGTGAAGGCCGCCGCGCAAGTTTGACTGGCTATCGAGTTTCTCCTTGCTAGCGTATCACAGTGCGCGTAGAAATGGTTACCAGTCTTGGCCGCTTAGCGATTCACAAAAAATAATGCCGAAAAAATCGTGCGCCATAAGGATGCGCCAATTTTGAAAAAAATGAGCCACTTTTTTTGTTTTTGCGCCAATGGCGCATTTGGCGCATGGCAGCGGGAGCCCTGACTATATACATATAGTGGCTTTTGCGGTGTTGAAAAGGAGAAAATAAATAGGTCCTGTGACAATTATCACAAAAGCCTGTTATACTTAAAATACGTACTAAGTACTTAGAAGTATGTACACGAACTAACCCGATGTAAGATTTTTCAATATCAAAGACCTCGCTCACAAAGCGTACCGAATAACGTTAAACAAAAGTGGTTCGCTAATATTTTTCTCCCTATATAGTAACGCACAATATCCAATATATGATTATAAGTAACACATGGTCCTATGAAATGCAAGTCTACCAATACTATAGTCCTTACTATAGCCACAAAGTAAACATGACCCTGACCTTTATGTAAAAAGTAAATCTAATGTATATAACTGCACGTTTTAATTTGCACAATGAATCTAATTTGTAATGTTAGGTTTGTTGTAATGCATAATAGGCATGCGTAGAAAGATCAAGAGGTGACAAAAGACTGATAGCAGAGATGGACCGAGATGGAAATGTCTGGTCTGATAATTCTTTTCATCATATACACCAATGGAAATTGGATTTGAGACTACATCTTATGGTACCCATACGCTAAAGCTTAACATGAACAGACAGTAGACATTGATGTACGATATAGGCTGTTCATAGATGTCAAGAAATGTCAAATGAAGTGTGAACCTGTCGAAATTATAATTTTATCTTTGTCATATCTGCCCAGAATAATATCTGTGGAAAGATAATGACTCAATTTCAATATGTCGGAAGATATTCTGCATGAAGCTTATACTAAATTGTTTACAAATGCAATTTGGACATGTTTGGACATTAATCTAGTTAACGCTTTGCTTCTCACTTCGAGGGTTCGAGTCCCGTTTGCGTGTGAAGGTCAACCGGCTGACCTGCGGTGCGCAGATGGTCCTACCCAGATATTTGTACTCCGCAAAATTAGCTAACGTTGCTTAGATGATTGAATTTGCTGCTGTAATGTGATTCAAATACAAACAAGATGAATTTGGGTAATTGAGTCCATGCACCGCATGTTAGCTGGCAAACCTCCCCATGCGCAGGTTTCGCCCTGACTAGATCGCGAACCCTCGCGATGAGGTCAAAGGTGGTCAAAGACAGGGGCGCTTATCTTTCAATACTGACGTAATTAAATTTTCAGAATTAAGGTTATCCACTGAACAAATATGTCAAATTTCTTCACGTATACGCGAGATTTATATGCTGTTGTCAACATTTTATAAGATTTGTTGCAGTTTTCTTTTTCACCGATAGAAAACCTTACAAAAAGCACAATGAAGTCAGCTCTAATTCAGTTTATTTATAATAAATAACCTTGGATTTCATATTTCAATCTAAAGCAAAGAACATAACAAATCGTGTAAAGGTACATACATCAAGGACGTTTGTTTAATCAGCCGACCGTATTCAAATAACAAGCCTAGAACCTTCAGAAAGGCTTTCGTTACATGCCATAGTGCATGAAATGAGTCGCATATGTTAACACATTTGCATCGAAAGGCGATTAAATGTACAAGGTATTGCAACAAATTGCAGAGAAAGGCGATGAAATATACAAAGTTCCGCTACAAGTTGCAGAGAAAGGCGATGAAATGTACAAAGTTTCGCAACAAGTTGCAGAAAAAGGCGATGAAATGTACAAAGTTCCGCTGTGCAAGCAAGTCCGAGTTAAGTAAATACTACTTCATAATGGCCTTTATTGCTTCATATACCTTTGGTCTGCCATTTTAGTCAAATGTGAAATCCATACATTTCAGCATAATCAGCGTATGTATATAAATGTTATTGAAAGGCGTACTTAAACACTTTCTTTTGCGGCTATTGTGTTATGGAAAAGTATTGTAGTATTTATTTTATACCCAATCAAAAAGATCAATTGATACTTTCTTATATGACCCTGGGTTTATTGTTCATTTTCTGAGTGGTTGTTTAAATGGAAATTAAAACAATTATTAACAGCAACAGAAGTACCGACATCGCACAGTATTAAGAACACATCTCCGAATGCAATTTCTTTTTATGCGAAGATAGTTAACCTATTTATTTAAATCAAATTAGGAACTGTATCTTTCATGTTACATCAACCCTCGACTTCTTGGGTAGAACGATACTTGGGCGGTGGTGTGAACCTAGAATGCTCCGATACACTGTCCAACGACTAAACCATGAATGCTCAAAGATATAAAGAAAAATTTTAATCGAAAAAAAAACACACACAACATATTAACTATGAAAACTGCACAACCATATGTTCTTTGCACTTCAAAATGTGTTTACTTGACATAAAGATGTGTTTTATAAAAAAAAATCATTTAAACTTATGTGCATTTATTCTCAAGCACTCTCAAGCAATAATCGCACTTCTAAAAAAGGAAATAGAAACATGTTACCTTCATAACGTGTACGTATATATCATCTTATTTGCATGATTATTTAGATGTTTTGCATTATATGTATTTATTTATTAAATTTAAGCGTTATACAAATGATGCACCAATCTGAGCATAAGAAAAAACAATTGTTGTCATACTAGAACTTAAATCTAAACATAATGAAGAAATTTGGCGAATTAAATTATTACAGAATATAACCAAAATTCCTAATATCATGTTTTACACTTAGAAACCAGTCTAACGCTAAATGCGGTAAAGGATACCTCACATACAGAATTTGTTCTTATTCCATCTCAGCTATGTAATTTATTCAACAATACGAGAAACTGCATGGAAATTGCAAACGTTCTAATGTTGAGAAATCCCATAATCGAACCTAAATGACCATATGTGGCCACCGATAAAAAGTGGTCAAATAACAGACTGGTTCTACTTATTTACATAATTAGAGGCTTTAAAAAGTCCATTAAGGACTATTTAACGGTCGGCGTTCTTTGATACCGGACTCCGGAACATTGTGTTTAGAGACCCGGGATATACACTTGAGTTAATTTGCATTATTTACAAAACCAATTTACAATCCAATGGCTCTGGTTCTCTGGTTTTATTCTATGAATGTGTAAAGTTTCCATTTACAAGGACACAAAAAGCTGAATATATCGTATATCGTGCATTTTAAAAGAAATTCAACACTTTGTGTTCCACACTTCTTAAGAATTACTTTAGTATAAGGCCTTCTGTATTTATTCATCTACCAAGCTTCTTTTAAAACCATAACCTTCTCTGGTTTTTATAAACATTTTTATAGAAATTTAAGACATATCCGTAAAAGGCGAAAGTGACCGCGGTGGTTCGAGTCCAGGCCGGGGCGACAGCGTTCATGCAGGGATGTATGATGCGGATCGACGGTATTTCTAAACAGACATTTATCATGGATCTCCCAAGGTTGTTGGAATAATTACAACCATTGTTGTGTCGCCCTGATGTGTTTAAAAGCACACCAGAGTTAATATTTCAATTACATCCTTAATAGATGTAACATAATTATATCACCTATTTGCATGTGTACTTTTTTTGAACTTTAACAATTCCATCGGCAAAAAATGGATGTCACCACCTTTTCAAATTCGTTCTATTATACTCATTATATTCCTCAAAATACACACAAGGAAATTACCTGTTGTACATATTTTAGGGCAACCATTGATACAGTTTTATAAATGATCTACTTGAATGACATGTAAAAACCTTTCCTTGTCCGAATACACAAGCATTGAACCTTTTATCATAAACAAGGTCAAATATGCAGTGGTGTACTCACTGTGTAAAGATACCAACTGATACGCTTCTAATTAATTGTGAAGAATCTGTTATTGATACAGGTGCCGCACTTTAAACCAGATTTGATTCTACATTTATTCGGCAGAGTTTTACAATTATTAAGTAAATAATTTTAGAACGTGGACGTTTCTATCGACAACAACAAACCGTATTTTGCCGATGAATAATTGTTGATGTTGATATAAACATTTGCATGAAGAATTGATGATCTCTAATTGTTTGTGGTCAGCTTATAATGGTGTGTTAGTGTTACACAAAGTTGATTGTGTGTTTTTGCTAAGGTACAAACGAAGACAACAATGACATTTGCTGTAACGTTATCATGATCGCCTATTAACTCTAATGAGAAAGTCTGCCACTATGAATAATAAAATCACTACTATTCTGATCAATAATAGCAACAACAGCAGCCAAAACAACACTTGCATATACATCAAGAATGGTAAATCACTATATACATTGGTGCTGCTCTAGGGAACATTTTAATGGGGACACTAATGCAGGCAATAACAGGATTTCGCATCTGTTTGGCGCGATATTTAAAAAACAACAACTGAGTATGCCGAAATTAACAGTGCAGCCTGCAAGAATAGGACAATAATGTAGCAGGCAATAACAGGATTTCGCATCTGTTTGGCGCAATATTTAAAAAAACAACTGAGTATGCCGAGATTAACAATGCAGCCTGCAAAAATAGGACAATAATGTAGCAGGGAATAACAGGAATTCGCCGCTGTGTGACGGGGCTTTGTGCCAAGGAATGTGCCGATTTCGCCAAAGTTAGCGGTGCAGATGTCACAAACAATAAGGAATAATGCATGGTTGCAAATTCCTTTTATTTTTTCTCTCTATTATTTTGTTTAATGGAGTGGCTTTTTGCCTTAAATTTCGCACATCCGTGATCTTTCTTGTCATAATTTGTATTTCTATTAAGTTTTAACACTAAAACTCTGTAGCGGCAGAACTTTTGAATATGTATGTTTTAAAATTATTTCTAAAGAATGAATCATTTGGTTTACACGTGCAATCCGAATCTCGCTTTTCTTAAAATACGCACTAATGTACACTTCACAACGTCCGTAGAAAAATACACTATGTAGTTATCTGTCGCCCTCTTCTTATCTTGAAATCAAGAGGGTTTGGATTTTGCGAAAGGACCTTGATAAATGTTAATTGTATCTTGTTTGACTTGAGGTAGCATTCTTTCGTATGTCCGATGAAGATTTGTTGTTACTTGTTTGTTTTGTAACACCTACACAACAATGATCCTATCTGCGACGCCCAAACGTTAACTGGAACCCACTCCCCCCCCCCAACCCCCCCCCACCCCCCACCCCCACACACACACCGAGAGACCACGGGGTTATGGGCTGAGGAGTGGCGGGTAAAGAATCCTAAGTATCAGACGGCAATGTCTTAAGGACATGCATAAACCAAGTTGTTGTGGCATGTATATTACAGTACTTCATCTTTTGTTAATCTGAAATTTTAACGATTGTATTTTAACCTCATGAAATTGACAGGTATAAATGCATTTGGATACACGAATCTCACATGTTTGGTTTAGTAACACAGTTTGTAATGTACATTGTATTTGCAACGGTTTAATTTTCATAAATTACTGTTTCACAGGCCACTGAAAAAAAAATACAGGTCCGTGTGAGATGAAACGATTCGTTGTTTAAAAAAATATACAAAGACAGTCGTAATATTTCTAAAATAAATATGCATCTATACGTATTCCCGAATCGCATACATATCGCAAAGTGTATATTTCGGCATATTTAAGAAATAACAAGTCAAGCATTACTGTACAAATGAACGTAGTTACAGCAACTATACATTTGCACTCTATATTAGACGTGTACACTGGTTTTATCATCTGTCATGACGCGAAAACATATAACCTTAAAATGAAATCGAAAAATACAGGTATAATATCTTTGCGAGAATGGAAAGGTAAATAAGAAAAGGTCCTATCAAAATTTCCACAGATATTTAGATTTTATCTACCAGTAGACCAAGGCAAACAAGGTAAATGTAAATGTCAAAAACAACAACACAAAGACGAGACATAACACATATAAAGAAAACCCATCAGTTACCGCCTTGGAACGGTCAATCGGCAAAAGGGCCGACTGGGGTGCTTAAACCGGGTTTGTGGAGCGCTCCAACCTCGCACTTCCTGAAGGTTTTTCTAGCAAACAAACAATATCCCGTCAAAGTGAAGGCTGGTTTGTTGATTTGTCTTACAAGGCAGTATTGTTGTTGCTGTTATTGTTGTTAACGCTGTTGTTGTTATTGCTGTTGGTGTAAATGTTGTTGTTTAATGATAATTTAATGTCTTAAGTCTTGCAATAAGCTTTATTCTGAGAGTTGAAAGATTTTGGTTTATTGTTTTCAGTAGCATCGCACCGAAACAATGCTGATCATATTCGCAACACCCAGTTCAACCAAAGTCAACAAAACTACATTATCCTAGCAAACAGTTCGCGACATCTAAAGCAAATCTTGGTTTATAAAATACACATTTAGAGATGCAAGATGAAATATAGCAAGAAATTTGATTTCATTTGAGAGAACATGAAATAAAGTGAAATTACGGAAGATTCATCAGCGTAATGCGAGTCGTAAATGGTAATTACATAATGGATTAAACCAAACCAAATAAATGGATTGAAATGCTTCCCTATCGGATTAGGTTTTATAACGTAACACAAACCATAAAGTGCATACCTGAAGTAATAAACGGGCGGTGTTAGCCCTCAAAATAAGAGGATGGGCAATGGATAAGAGATTTTGTTATATAAAAACAACCAATAAAGTTCAACGCTTAATGGGACAGTGAATTTTAGTATACAAAAATGAGGAACCGCTCTTAAGGTGTTGGTCTTATTACAAAAAACAACAACAATAAAGTGTATACGTGTAGTTATAAAGTGACGGATTCAGACCGTAAAAGTGACGATGGTACTTTAGTAATAAGAAAACATACATTACAAAGCATCAAACCTATAAACCGTAGTAAAACGACTTAAAGGTAAAACTACACAAAATGCTAGAGTACTATTTTATTTCCTTAACCAACTAAAAGTGACTTTATATCTGTAGTAAAATAAGTATTAATACATAAATTAAATGACTAGATGCCTATTATTTCAGTAAAGAAAAAAAAGAAACAATCTAAAAAGTATACGCGTACATTGACAGGTCGCCCGTGTCCCTTTTATAACGCAAGTCCTCGCCGCTTAGATTACCAGTCGAAATCGGAACGAGCTGACTATAGGTGCATGGTTCTTGCTTAATATATGTATGGTGTATTCAGTCAGAAATAATAGCTCGATGTTATCATAATGACAATTTTGTGTCGGCGTGGTCGTTAAAGGCATCTCGAAAGGAATGTGGTATCCCACTGAGCCAGGCCCCCACATGCTATGACCAGACCTGCTAATTGCTGGTCATCACTGCAGGGAGTCTTTAGCCAACATAGTACTAATCTGTCACAGAAATACCTCTGATGGGTTAATGCAAAACTAAATTACCTGCTAGTATGGATGTGAGACAGTAGGCTAGTTTTGCACAAAGCCACAAACATTATTGTTAGTGATAATGTGGGTTGTTTACTATATGATCCCTTACAAATTCTTTATTGCATTAATTACTAGGTGTCAATTTTGTAACTGCAAGATTATGTATTTATTTCATAGCTAAATATTTAATTTTGAAAATACATGAGAGATACAAGTTTTAGTATTCAAAATGACTTAAAATGAGTCTGAAGGACATTATTCTGACAATGAATGACTTTTTAAATTGCTTTTGTTAGAAACGTTTCTTTACATTTTACAAACCCAAATAAAATATAACTTAAAATATATATGAGAACTAAAAGAATGAAAGAAATTACAAAATGTATAAGAAATAACAAAATCAACCAACAAAGTAAGAAAGAAAACAAATATATATATATATATAAATCTTTATTTGTTTTCTTTCTTACTTTGTTGGTTGATTTTGTTATTTCTTATACATTTTGTAATTTCTTTCATTCTTTTAGTTCATATATATATATAGAAAACAAGTTTAGTTCATATATATATAGAAAACAAATAAAGATATATATATATATATATATATATATATATATATATATATATATATATATATATATATAAATCTTTATATATATATATATAAATCTTTATATATATATATATATATATATATATATATATATATATATAAATCTTTATTTGTTTTCTTTCTTACTTTGTTGGTTTATTTTGTTATTTCTTATACATTTTGTAATTTCTTTCATTCTTTTAGTTCATATATATATATATATATATATATATATATATATATATATATATATAGGATTGCGTAATTGGTATATTCACAACTGTTTCCTTTACAAACTGTGAATGACTATGTTCAACCCCCAGATATAGCATACATACACTTGGATCTTATATATATATAAATCTTTATTTGTTTTCTTTCTTACTTTGTTGGTTGATTTTGTTATTTCTTATACATTTTGTAATTTCTTTCATTCTTTTAGTTCATATATATATATATATATATATATATATATATATATATATATATATATATATATTAATATATATGTGATTGCGTAATTGGTATATTCACAACTGTTTCCTTTACAAACTGTGAATGACTATGTTCAACCCCCAGATATAGCATACATACACTTGGATCTTGAACAATACCTGTGTGACAGACACATCGTTACAGACTGTGGCAGCCTGGCTTATCAGAAAACAGATGCCCTCACATGCTGGGTGGGGCAATAAATGGGGGGGGTCACTTATATAAGGCTCTTGAGATCCCTTTAAAAGCAAATTTCTGTAGTGATGTCGATGAGATGCACATTTTTAAATTATACGGAAATAGTTTTAAAGTATTGTTTGTTTTTGCACCGACGCAATAATGGTCATACTAACGACGTCCAGCTTTTTATTAGCGGAGGAAGACCCCCAGATAAATATCTGGGTTGAAACACTGGCGCAACATCGGTCAGTTGGAAGTCTCCCTAAATGAGAGATTTCGTCCCTACCGAGACTCGAACACGTGGCGACGGACTGAAGAGTAACAAGACGTCACTCTTATCACTCGAACACGGACGCCCCAACTAATCAAAAAGATTACCTGTATGTATGTCAATGCAAAGTATCCATAAACAAAAAGCAAAATAAAACAAATGTTAAACCAGTATTTGTGTCGTTGCAATGTAACATATTAAAATGCAATACCTGTAATAGTACGGTGGCGGGAGTTTCGGTCGAGAGTGTTCAACCTGTAGTTGGTTAAACTCCTGGAGCACTTGTAACGTGCCATGATTTGCATCACAGAGATGACACGCGCAGTTCGTGTACGTCATTCCAAGACTCCGGGACTGCACCGATTCCCGATGGAGCCTCCGGATCGAGTACTTGAGTCCGTCAAACTTTTTTATCATGTTGTCGAAGTTTGATAACAGCGTGATATTGTCCACATTGTCCACGTTATATCCGAGAGATGTGCCGGGATCCGCGGTGTAGATTCGGTCCGCTGGATGGCCACACAACGGGCATGAAAGCTTTTCTTCCTTAGAGGGAGTCATATGATTACGGATACATTTATGACACAGCACGTGTCCGCATGGAAACGTGTCCGGAGCCTGCCCGATGGAGACTTCCCTAAGATACTCACTATCACTAACTTTCCGGATCTGTCTACCGCCATACCCTGTTGTATCTAGTTTGTAGATGGGCTTCAAACCATTGGACGGGCCTCCCATTTTCTCCGGAAGCAAGCCATTAAGCCCGTTGCTCTTCGTTATGCCGTTCGACATGGCGTTGTCTATTTAATTAAATCCACAAGAAACACCGAATCTTACCTAACCGCCACTGCGCACTATTTTGTGAATAATTCCCGTAACATGCAATGCTATTTCCATAACACCGCCAAACATGGTCGAGCTTAAAGCATCTGGTAGGAACTTGACACTTTCAAACCTGCTAAATGAATCACACACCCAGCTAGGTTTCAGTTTGTTTTCCCAGCCCGATTATTCAAATGAGTATATTGCCACGATTGAATGAATCTGAATGAACCTGCCCTGGTGTGCCAAACAAGGATATCCGTGCTGAATATATGTAGGCGTCACCTTCGAGGATTAATCACTGTTTTATTTCACGTCGCCTTGTTATCTTGCTGTACTGCCAGCTTGAAATAAATCGGTATTACATATGCTCCCTTACGACTAATGATATTTTTTCTTCTTTACTTCTTTAAGTAGTTGCATATACCGCGCAGGTCGTACACGATGTAAACAAGTTTACAGGTTCAGCTATACATGAGAAGTTATACACCAATAATTTCATTTCCTTTCGCACACAAAAAAACCCCAGGTGACTTGTTAATCAAACTCTGAATACTTTACAACACTTGGCTGGCTACCTGATTCAGTAAACACTCACAGCCAAGACTTCTACTTGCGTGCAGCTGTAATACTTCGAAACTTATGTAATAGCGCGCCAAACTAAAGGTTTAAGTGCGCAATCTTTAAAATAGTTTCACAACCCCCGCACATCTCAGGCGACTTCCATATACCGAGTATCAGTGATGTTTCAAATGAGATAAAGCACCGATAGACCACAAATTTGACAACCGTTTCAAGTTTAAATTTAAAAAAAACCTAACATTCCTCGCGAAACAGTGGAGCGAAAAACAAACAATCAGTCTGCTGTTGTTGCTTTTGTTGCTGCTGTTACTTGTTTGTTTATTTGCAACCAAATATCCATATGTCAGCCATACATGCTCTTATTGTCGTAGTCGTCGTAAATGTTGGCGTCGTAGTTGCCGTTGTTATTTCTGCTGCTAATATTGTTCTTGTTGTTGACGATGATGGTGATTTTCAAGAAGTTGCGCTGGTGGTCCGCTGATTAAACTTCACTTTGTTGTCAGTCATCCGAAAACACGGCGGAGCGGCTAAAATGGTTGGCTATGGGCTGTTTGTCAGCCTGAAATAAAATTGCGGCGATTAAAAGATGGTCATCGGGTTATTGACGCAGATAAATAATGTTAAAAGGTTCAAGTGTCGGTGACAAGGGAATCACAGTAAGATGGGAACAACTGTGAATGTTATTGTTACTTAAAATAATATTTTGGCAAGACTTATTGGTACCAAAAGTAATGGAACAGCTGATGTCCCTTTAAGAAACAACAGCTGTATAATAGAATGTGAGTTAAGGAAAAAAAAGGGAATTGCAATAATATGGGAACAATTGTAACATAAAGAATAATATAAGAAAAGTATTTTAGTAAACTAAAATTCACGTGCAATGAAAATAATGGCACTTGAAAGAAAACGGAAACAAATGAAGTTTTAAAGACAGAAAATACAAAAAAAAGATACGGACAAAGTTTGTGACATAAATAACTGGACCCCACCCCACTCCCACCCCCGAAAGTTACAAACTCTGATTTTACACATAACAGATACATGAACACACAAATATCAAAATTATAACATGGTATTATATTAGAATATATCGACAGTTTCACAACAAAATAAAACCCACAATACATGTATCATGCATATTTTTGTAAATAAATTTTTATGTGCTTTTGAAAATAAAATAAAACGGTGAAGGCCATAAATGACGAAATCAACAAACACAACACATTGCGAATCTTAGAAAACAGTAAAACGGTCACTTAGTACATAAAACAGTCACAACATCATAAATCAAAATATATGTTTCATCCCTGCATGGTGCATGGTGAACGCATTTACATATTGGTGCATGAGTTTGCATATAAACGTAGGCTGATGATTGCCCATGCGCTGCAGATATAAACATTTCTCCTAAATATCAAGGTGCCCTTGAAAATAGTATAAGATCGTCATCTGTTTATAGGTGTCATTACATGATTTCATGAAACGTTTCTGTTCAAAAACAGGTGCAGCCTGATTTAACGCTTTGACTAAGAAACAGTGTTTCAACCATAAGCAACCATACGAATAATTCATAGCACTTGGCAACTAGGTCGCTATACTTAAAAACATCCAATATATTTTGAAAAATAATCCAGTTCCTGTAAAACTGTACAAAAGAATAAGTTAGAAGCATATAAAATTGAACAAACCAATAACAAATTTTATTGGATGAAGACCTCAGACAAATGTCTGGGTAGAGCCTCCGGCGCCTCACGAGGCAGCTGGAAGACTATACCACATTAAGTCCTTCACCGGGACTCGAACCCACACGATCAGAAGCTAAGCAGTCAGACGACACGGCGACCCTACTGCTACGCCACGGTCGCCATTCTAACTTTGGTTGTGTTGAAAAGTGAATGTCAATATTTTGCCGGTCAAATAATTATAAAACTACGTAACAATTACGTCAAACTACATAACATTTTTATAACATTTTTTGTCTTTTTTTCTGTATAATATTTAGTTATAAGAAGGTTCTGAATCTCATCGACTATTTTTAACTGTTATGGATAATGTAAAACAACGTGTCACCCGGGATTGTATGGCTTTGAGGATTTGTGTATCTTTTATTTAAACGCACTAATTGTGTTGTTTTTGTTGTTGTTGTGTTTTTGTGAAATTGTTGACGTTCCTTTGCTTTTGTTGCTGCTGCCGCTACTGCTGCTACTGCTGATGCTGACGATTGCTACGACGACATTAATGATGATGATCAAGAACAGGATAATCATGATGGTGGTGATGATGATAATGGTGATGAAAAAAAAATCTTAGTCCGGATCAAATAGAGCATAGTGAAAGGTCACCATAATCCTTGTGAAACTGTCTCAGTGATGATTATCACGATCAACTGTACATATACCTGCCTATAGCAATATGATACGGATTCGTGCGAAGACTCGCTGTTTATTGTTGTTGTGTTGTGCAGGAATGGATCCAGGGTGGCGGAAGGGGCTGTTGCATTTTCCCACCAACCAGATAAAAGATTAAAGTGTAAAGACACATACACTTAAGCTTAAAAAACTAAGCAAAAGTAAATTAAAGTAAATTTTGTCTCTTGTATGCCTAGGTCGAAGTTAGCGTCCCTATCTGTGTCTGTATATCCAGTATTTACTGCGATAAAGCTGAATGAATCTTGATTCATACTCGACACCCCGCCCCCATTTTTTTTCTGGTTCTGCCCCTGGTTGTGCGGTATGTTTACAACCAGCATGACCACATATTATTGCCAATGTTTTGCTTGCTACATTATGTTTACTTAAATACTATACATCAAACTATGATAGCCTATTATGTATAGCTGCCGTATTGATATGAAAAATATTCGCGTGGGCTCGAGTCTCGGCTGGGGCGAAATCTTCTATCAGGGGAAGTTTTACAGCTACCCTGTGATGCGCGGATGGTTCTGTTCAGTCTAGTCCTGTGCTGATTATGAAAAGTCCTTTGTGTGAAATGTGGTAAATAATATCAAACAAAATGCAACTGTAGTTAAGACCACTTTAACGCATATGCTCCTTATATGGCTCGAGGCTAAAACACATAGCTTTGTCAAAAACGATCATCGTTAAACAAGACATTGATGTGAACGTGTGTGGTTGTATGCAAATACTGCTGTACGTGCCCCCACAAAATTATCTTGCTCTACAGCGATTTTGTTTCTTTATAGTGGCGCCCGTAACTGAGCTGAAAGGGCGGCCGACTTGAAACCATACACTTTCTTCACAAAGCGGGTTTGAGTCGCGGCAGGAAAATAAGTCTGACAAGGTCTTTCAGCCAAAATGCGATGCGTCGGTGGTTTCATTTTTTTCGGGTCTTCCACCACCAATAAAAAGTGGACATCACTAACGCAAGTTTATTTGTTGTTGGTGTGGTGTATCTAAATAACAAAAACAACATCGTTTTCTATGGTTGATGCTTTTTGGTTAGGTATTTTTAAAACTGATATAGTGAGGTAATTACACAAGTTGATTACAATCTGAACTTTATTTATCTAGTGTTTAGTGTTAAATCGACGTATTAGTGTTGAGATGAAAGTATATATACCTTTCTTTTACAATTAAAAAACGAAAACTAATTGCTTTTTTGCCATAAAAAATAGATTATGGAAACTCGTGCAAAAACGCATGGCTACTCTTTTCTAATAGATACAAAAGAATACAAAACAAATACATGAGTTTATTTGTTGTTAGTGCGATGTATGTAAACAACAAAAAACAACATCGTTTTCTATGGTTGATGATTTGTGGTTAGTTGTTTTTCTTGTCTGCCGAAGCGATTTAAAATATGGTTGCAAGTATGCATTCAGGTGAATTATTACTTGTAGGAGATTAAGCAATTAAAGTCGAAAGATTCATGAGGTAGTGATTAACAAATAGACAGGGATATAAGTTTACTTCGGGTAAAATGATTTTTAGAAAAGATATTTCATTAAAACGTTTGAAAGACATTCGTATAATGCTGTTAGGGCTTAACTACCTGTGTCAGGTTAAACCTGTTGCAGTGGTTGTATATGTGGTTGTTGATGAATGTCGTAATGATGGTGATGATAACGACGATATTTGTAATGATAACTAAGATGACGAGAATGAAGAGGAAGAGGAAGATGAGGTGGAGAAGAGAAAGAATTATGCTGATTTAAAGCTGACTAAGGCATGATGACTATTCTGACAGTTAATTAGGATGATGATGATGATGATGTTGTAGATGATGTTGTAGATGAATGAAATGATTTAGTGGATTTAGATGATGATGAGGAGGAGAAGGTCAAGGACGACGATGACGATGGCTATGACTATGATGATGATGATGATTATGATGATGATTATGATGATGATGATGATGATGATGATGATGATGATGATGATGATGATGGATGATGATGATGATGGCGAGGGAAGAAGAAGGAGATGAAGGATATTCAGAAATATGACACAAGAAAATCTGATAAAATAACATAACGACGCACTGTAATTAGTTCTCTCTACAATGCCCATGTTCTTGTTGCATTGTTATTTCATATGAACATTCAATCAATTTCCGCCTACTATCGAGGAATTACTCACGACTAAAATAATAATTATATATGCAAAAGTACACGCAGTCAAGTAATCGATAAAGGAATGTGTTCGTAAGGTACATGAGGTAATGTACGTATCTTGTCATTAAGTTACTCGACAATTCAAACGCATGCTGCATATTTGTTGACACGCTTTGTGTTAAAGCAATTACCAGCATTACGACATAAGGTCGGTGTTTTAACCATACAATTAATTAGCTACATGATGTAAAGGAAACCACGTCGATGCTCTGAAAAGACAATGACACAACTTACTTGAAAACTTGAAAAGGAATACTTCCTCATATGTCCATTTTAAACACATATCTGCCACAAGTTCGACAAATATAAGCCTAAAACTCAACAAATTAAAATCTAAGTCAGTATTTAAGTTACACTTAATGTTCTAACTCCTTGACGTTAACACAGGACTTACACGTAGATCTTAGCGTTAAAAGAAATATGCACATTAGGAACACCTCGACGACCAATGGATATGCCCGAATACCGCCGAGAAGTAACGATTGTACAGGAAATTTTCGCTGTCATATTCCTTCCATGATGTAGATATTTGTAAATCCACCGAGCATTATTTTCCAAAAACGCAATCTAACAACTGTGCGTCATTATATCACAAAAATCGCAAGTTCGCCACAAAAGATCAAAGGTAAAAACTAAACCAACCATGTCGATAAAACATCTCAAAGGTTCAAATGTCCCCGAGTAATATAGCTCGGTCTGAAATTGATTTTCAGCGGACGTTTAACCATGTGTGAGACAACTTTTGATGAAAACTGATATAGTGAGGCAATTACACAAGTTTATTACAATCTGAACGTTTATTTATCTATTGATTTTATTATATTTCGTTAAATCGACGAATAAATGTTGAGATGAAATAGTGTATATAAACTTCTCTTTTACAATAATATAACGAAGACTAACTGCTATATTACTACAAAAACAATATAAGAAAACAAAGTACAAAAACGTGTGGCTACACCTTTATAATAGATAGAAAACAAATATATACATATAGCTACTTTAAAGCGGTGTAATTACATCTTATTTTAACAACAAAATGTGATTAATTTCACCGCCAACGGCACGCTTGTCAACCATTGTTGACTTCAACCGTACATTGTGACAACTGGTGCGACATATCATTTCCAGCTGACCCGTGGTGTGCCAGTGGTTCTGCCGAGATAGTTGTCTGGGGTCGTCCTCCGACCGAAATAGCTAGAAGTCTCTTTATTGATCATATTGTGTATACATGTTCATTAAAAACCAATATTATGTTCATATCATATACGTGTATGTTGTTTACTTTCCGGTTGTATTTAGTACTTAAATACAGTTTGCAGAGACATGCGCTAAGTGCAAACTATTGCGCACGTCGAATACCCGTGAAAGGATGGTGAAAATCAGACGACATTTGAAAAAAAGCTACAGGCACTAAACTAAACAGGTTATTCACTTAACTCATAAATGCATGTGCGTATATGAGTTCTGCATGATCAAGTTTCAAAAGCACGATTCGCTATTTTTGTCATCACGCAAAAACATAACCACAACAACAACAAAATGCAAAGACAGCAAGGAAAGGAAACTTTTAATACAACCGTCAAAGCGTGTAATTGAAACTCTAATACACAAGATTTAAACTAATAGAGAACAATTTATGTGTTACATATACACACGAGTAAGGAAAATAAATATAAATAATTATGTTATAATTATTGTTTTCGTAAAAGCTGTAAATACAGTGTCAGTACTAATGAAAACAAAAATACGGGTATTAGTGGATATTATTTCTACCCATTACAAGATATGTCACTTAGTCAACGTTTTTCTTTTTCAGTAAGAACTGAATTTGTAAGAAAGTCAATATTTGCCACATTTAAGCGTAAGCAAAAACATTTATATATGTATTAACCAGCAACGCATTGTAACCACAAAAACAAGCCTATTTTATTCGATGGTCGTAAGCTATTTCGTATTTTGTTAGTAAAAATAAACAGCACATTTCGAAAGTTCCTTTCTTATTCGACGACTGCGGACTAAAACGAATGACTCATAGATGGGTTTAAATTGTAGGCTATTATATTCTACTTACAAGGTTTTTATGCAAATCGGCGTTTTCAACTTACCATCGATCAAACGCATACTTTCGTATCATAAAAGGGAATTAAAGGCTTGATAGTGAAACAAGATGCAAACCATTCTAGTTGTATGAATAAATGTTTTAACATAACATCACATCATCATGCAGGGGTTGAATTGTACTATGTGTAGGACGAAAACGCGATTTGAGACTGTTAACATAACAGCTCACAGTAAGTCTAACATGCTGTGGAACATTAATCTATATCAGTTTGATAATGTATGCGTTTTGAACTAGTATTTCATACACGAGCTTAACTATTAACATTTAATCGGTTGCATCTGTAAAAAATCCGGACTAATTGCGTATAATTTCTAAAGGTTCATAGACTAACAGCAGCAAGTAGAGTAGATCCTGATCCGACAGCTTTCAGCGGGTACCTGACCTGAGTCTCCGCTAGTTGCCTGATAATGGTCCGTTTGTGAGAAGCCAGCTTAAAGATAAGGTAGTAAGGACTTGATTTACTTACGGACATGTAGGCCGTGGAACATTCTCAATGAATAAGTACGTTCAATCGTCTCAAACAATAATTGTAGTGAATTTTACTTTCATTTCCAAACACATTTGCTTGCATCGATAGGCCAACAGGAGACTACCGCAAAACCATTATATCTACAATAAATTGCAATGCAGATACATCTGTTTAACAGCAATTATAAAAAAACCCACCTATAACAACAACAATAACAGCTGAAAAAATATAGTTCTTTACAACACAAGGTCATCAAAAATACTTCACTACTAAACACAAAAACAGACATATTAACTGTAATATGTATAGTACACCTGCGTTTAAGGTTACGCTAGTCAGGTTAAGGGTTGTTTACCGTTGTGGTTTTAATGACGTAGCATTCGCGTAACTGTTAGAAGAAAAGGATCATGCTAGAAAGTCCAATTATTTGTTTTCAACTGGATTTCGATAATGCTCTGGGTTCGTGAATGTTCTGGAAATTCTTTGGGTATATATATAGTCAATACAGTCAACTCTCGTTATCTCAAAATCGGTTATCTCAAATTTCCGGTTATGTTAAACTGTTTTCTACGGTCCCGTTTTTTCCCTATATTTTCTATATAGTTCAACTCCGCTTTACTCAAATTCGGATGTGTCAAATTATCGGATATATCAAACTAAATTCTTTGTCCCCACACGTATAAAACTGTTGAAATCAGTTGGTCTATCTCAAACTTCAAACTGCTATAAGATGCAAAACGGCAACAATAGTAATTTTACACCTACCGTGAAACTCGCGAAGATTTGGGCGAGAGTTTTATCGCCAATTATCGGCAATCAGGATGTCACGTAATTTAGAGAAGAGGTTAATCGATAATTATTTAATTAGCTGATTTAATGAACAACAATTTCGTTAATCAATTAACGCTGATTAAAGTGTTTTAGTTTGTACTTGTTGTTGTAACAGTTTTTGAGAACTTGTTGACACGGCCTTCTCAACTTGTAAATAAAATGAGAGGTCGCGTTAGTGATTTTATCATTCTTCCACTACCTACCCCAGTACACGTACTGATTATTGAATAAAAAAAAAAATTTGGTTATGGCAACAGACCAGACACGAGAAAGTGTCGAGCATTCTGATGAAGGACCCGGTCTTAGTACTGGGGGGATAGTCAGATCGACATTAAACTTCCTTGCAGCTGAGCAATCAAGTGAAGGACCCAAATTTGGGGGATAGCTAGATCAGCTGCTGTGTCTGGTAAAGCAGGAGTAAAGAGAAAGCTAGACACAAAATCATACGAGACAAAGATTTTTAAGATTTACACAAACTATCCTCAAACTTCGGATATCTCAAACTATTTTCTACGGTCCCTTGAAATTTGAGATAACGAGAGTTGACTGTATATATATATATATATATATATATATATATATATATATATATATATATATATATATATATATATATATATATATATATATATATATATATATATATATATATATATGGCGTGTTTGCCGATTAAAAGTAAGTTTGGAAGTTTTGATAAAAGTTTGCTTTAGAGATTGGACATTGGACATAAAGTATGGAAATACTTGCAGTTTCTATATTAAATCTGTCTGTGTTGGAACTTACGTGGACTTAACTATATTCTACAGTGATGTAAATATTATAGTGATGGATTTGAAATTATATTATTAACATTCGTGTATTGTTCTACCTTTGAATTATTTCAACTGTGCGTATCTACGAGGACATTCTACCGAAACCTCTTCAGGATTATTCGACATTGGATTATTGATTGGGTTATTAAAGAGACACCTCCTAAAGGGACAAACTGTTAGCTAATCTTTATTTTGCTTTCTTAAATTTTGTCTCATTTATTTGTTGTTGTTTGATTACGCCATAGATTTAATTGTTTATTAAAATTAAACATTATTGTACTAGTTTGTTACTAGCTTGTTCTTTCTGTTACACCATTACGTCGTTTTGTAAACGTGCCATTTTATAAATAAACTTATATAGCGATACCGGTCGTAACATTTGTAAAATATTCCTGTAAAATAAAAAAAAAACCTGGTTAGGCCAGTTATCCGCTGACCCATCGATACGCTAAATTGCGCAAACATCTAAAGTTGTACGTATATGCAAGTAAACATTGCACACATTCACACACATCTACATTGTAGCAATCGTGGCATTCATCATCATGACTAGGTTGACCCAAAAAAGAGACAACACAGTTTTTTCGCAATAAGCATATCTCAGGCCAAGGACGGAGTCGAAATCCTGATTGTTAAAATGGTAAATATACAGCATATTCTCATACATGTCATGTGTTCTACTAAGGTTTTTTTTCTAGACTTTAATAATCTGACATTTTCCGGAAGGTCAGATAATATGTTTTTACATACTGCCATCAAATATATAAAACATAGGCCCGGTAGTGTCATATATATATAATTTCGTCTGGTCATTAAATATTCGCTATAATTAAATCCGCTACGAGTATATTCTTTCTTACAGTTTTAGTACAACATTTACTCCATATGTAGATGTAAGGTATATGAAGCAATAAAATATAAATAATTTAGTCCTGGTATTGTCGCATAGCTACCAGCGCACTGCTTGTGAGGAATGGCATATTTGCAGTCATTAAATTGTAAAAGTTTCATAACATTTTTGTTAAAGTGTTTCAATATAACGGTAACAAAACAAGAAATCTACTACTTATGCAGAAGAAACGTCAAATGCTGACGTAAATATAGTATAACATTTACTTCATACTCACACGTAACAGTGATAATGCAGCCATAGATTTAACATAGGTAAATAAGAAAAGGTCCTATCAAAATTTCCACAGATATTTAAATTTTATCTACCAGTAGACAAAGGCAAACAAGGTATATGTAAATGTGACAAAAACACAGAGACGAGACACACAAAAAGAAAAACCATCAGTTACCGCCTTGGAACGGTCAATCGGCAAAAGGGCCAACTGATCATGTCATGTCGCATACTGACCATTGCACAGCTCGTAGGGCAATACACTATTAGCAAGGCATTTTTGTACCTGTGGAACGCGCCTGTAAGAGCGGTTACAGTCACTGACTTGTAACTGCTCAGTCCCTAACCGCGTGGGTTCGAGTGCCAGTCAGGGCCAGAAGTTTCATGTAGGAAGGTTTTTCGGCTAATCTGCGGTGCGCCGGTTACTTGATCCTGACGGACACGTATACCTGTGGTCTACTTCCACCAGTATTTAGACGCTTACAGTATAACTACAACTGTGTCGGCGCGATTTAAAACAAAAATCAACAAACAAACAATCAAAAAAATTTTTTATACATATTTAACCAATACAAAGCCATTCAGTGCAGCGAGATTTTTTATATTCCAAATCCTAGCTCGTCTGCCGATTGAATCATAACTGACATTAAATTATTGATAATTATTACATCTAATTAAATTATAAACATCATTATAATGCTCCATATTTTTATTCCAGACGTATGATTGATACGAATTTTCGAATATTCAGAAAATTAATATAGCTAGAAATATTTTGCTGGTTGGGCAAAGGAACCTTCGATTTCATTAAACTATTAATTATAAAGAATAAAATCATCAACATCATTGTAATGTTCTTTCTGTTTCCACCAGACTTAAGTATTGTTACTGATACGAATACGCTGCCACAAAATAAAAGTTGATGTATTTTGATATCCCAGTATTTCCACATCGTGTTATGGAATGTTCAATGTCATTAAATTGGAAGATTTTATCACTGCGAATTGACATATATACCTACCGAAGTCCCAGTACAGTCTCCTAGATACGAGTACTCTGCCGGTAATGCAACTGAATTGTATCTGTCATTAAAACGTTTTATCTTAATTCTCAAACTGTGTCAGAATGACATTTGCCGGATATTGTCTCTATAATAGATAAAGGAGCTATAATATTGTTGATGGGTCATTAGGTGAATATCATGATATAACATGTACATAACACAGATTATTAATAAGAATATATGACAAAGATCTATGATCATTGCAACGTATATATCTGAAAAAGCACCGGACAGTGGTATTCACATGCAACCCATACATAAAAGTACAAAATATGTGATGAATCAGTTAACAAAAAGTGAAACCCGACAGTTACCGCACTGGAACGGTCAGTCGGCAAAACGGACCGACTGGGGTGCTTAAACAGCTTTTACAGAGCTCTAACCTCAGACTTCCTGGTTGGTTTCTCAAATAAAGATCTTTGACAGAAGGTCAAAACATTTACGATCAAATGACTTAATTTACTATTATAGTCAAATTATCATCGACTCAACAAAATTTAGAGTGGTAATCTTAAATGGTAATATCACAGAGTCACTAATAAATAAAAAATCAACATTTTAAATCTGTAAGAAAGGATGTAATTTTATATTGATATGTTTGTGTGTGTGCTCATAAGGACATAATTCAGCTATCAATACATACACATATAGCCGAGTTTTACACTGTCGTCTATACGATGCTAGTCTTCCATTTTATAAGACTTTATTATGCACGTACTTTTTAATTTGCTATGGTCTTATATTTGCAAAACAAAACGACTGTATATGTTTATTAATGAGGTGATATTCGACAGTTTGAATCAGATTTCCTTTCTAAAAATACAGATAAATTATCCCGCATCATAAAACTATCCCGCAAAATACTGTTTATTAAAGTTTATGATTAAGCAATCTGATCACCTCGGCCTTTATGCTATGCAAGAGACCTCTGACATAATAAGGCGCCATCTTGGATCTACTTTGTGTGTCTTAGTTTTAATACTGGGTATTTAATGTTGACTTTTCAATTTTCCGTAAATCATATAGATTGTATTGATAAAAAAAATCGTTGTTATTGCAAGATATACTCAACTAAATGATATATATATAATTTGTTACTTTCTCGCGAACGGACACTGTTTCATAACTCAGGCGACGCACTTTGGTGTATTCTAGAGCTATGTACGAGGTGTATTTTACGAACCATACGGAAATACCCGAAGTTTTACGATTGATGATTAAGGTGAAGCTAAGCAATTCACTCATCATTACAAACCTGAATTTCTTATCTAAGCCACGCTGTACGATTCGTTATTTCCAATCTAAGAAAACCACGTGACCACTAACTTTGAAATCGCGTTATATCATCATCCGGGTAATTCGCTTTTTATCTATTTTAGCAGAATTCCTAATCATGCTTGTTTATAGATTTGGAAATAATTGATTATTAGAACCATCTCCGCGAATTATACTGTTTAACAATTAAAAGTGTTCAAAATAGTCTTTATTTGGACTAAAAAATAGTTTAATGCAGAAATTAATTCAAATCAACACCTACTACCTGCCCCCCTCCCTCCCTCACCTCCAGAAAATTTTTCGTTTTTGTTAATTGAATTTGATGCACGCAAATTGTCTTATATTACTTGTAAGGTACATTTTTCCATTAAAGATATATAGCGTAGTCCATATTCCGACGCATAGACAGTGTTAGATGGGGTCATTTAATCGTTACCGTCGTCCTGTCAACATGCATTATTAATGTTCGATGTCCGATGTTTCGTAAATATTACATTACAGATATATTAATGATTTAACATAATACAGATTGCATGATAAAGTCGGTATACAATGATTATTTTAGTCTCTGTGTTTTAAGTGAGCGTGTAGGTTTTGTTTTGCTCTATTGTTTTTAAAAAATATACACCGCAATACTATAATGATCATTATAGCGACGCCCAGTTATTCTAGTAGAGAAAGACCCCTGACAAGTGTCAGGATAGAAACACCGACGCACCGAAGATCAGCTATAAGACCCTACCAACATTCAGTTTCCTCGACCGGGATTCGAACCCTCGTGGTAAAGGGTAGTCAGAAAAGTTAGACTTCGCTTACATGGTTACGGGCGCTCCGAGTTACTACGTGTATGTTGTTTTTTGTTTTGTTTAGGTAATACAAACGAACAATAGAACTGGATGTTGTAAATAAATGAATATACTATGTTCATCATAATCATATATTCGTCTTGTTTATTAATATCCGTATGTTTTATTTAGAGCATCGATTCATACAAATTACCTGTATCTAAGCATACAGAAAAATGCGCTTGCAATGCATATATTTACCATGCGAATATATTATATAACAAAATATTGTTATTATCAAGTGATTCTATTATGAAAGTAGGTGCAGTTGTACAAACATTATTTTTATGTAAAACGAATCGGTCTCCAATCTATATTGTAGTTGTATGTACAAAATGCTATTTAGACTATATATTCAGTTTATCTTAACGCATTCATTTGTATCGTTCTAAAACCCTTCTGGAAACAAACTGTCAACAATTATAAGACAAACCAAAACATACCGCCGTTTGTTAGTATATTCCTAACGGTGAGTCAATTTACCAAACACTAGATTTCAGCAACCGATTATACGAATAAACACAAACAATCAGAGTAGTCAACAAAAAAGAATTTGAATTATTGAAATTTAGGCTACCATCAACACAACTCTGACCCAGTGAACGGTTCGCTCCTGTAAATAATCCGTCCTATATAGGTATTGTTTACCTAGCAATGTTTGCTCAGCTAAAATGATTACCCCGCAGCGGAAATGTATCTTGTAAAGTCATTTGGTTCGATTGGTCTTTGAACAGTCAATATTGTTTTATTAAGTGAACAGTCGCTGTTAAAAGGTGAAGCTTGACAATTGCGCATTAAGTGACCAATAATAATTATTTTTTTTATGTTCGGTTTATCGTCCTACCAAATATCTTTCGGTATCTGGCGACGGTGTTCAGTTAAACAGCTTCTTCCGTAAATCGCAACCAGGGTTTGAACCCGGGACTTACGCTCAAACGAGCATGAATTATCATATAACAATAAAAATGTATGACAAAGACCTTTAAGCATTGCAACGTATAACGAAATTTGAAGAGACACTTGATATCTTGTTTTGCCTGGAGCAATAGGTTAATTATAATTCAAATCAAATTCTAGAACATTTGACTATTTTTATTAATATCTTCATTTAATTATTACATCTGTTGTATAAATTAACATTTAAAATGAATTTAACACAATTACGAATAAAGCATGCAAATGGATGTCTTATCGTGTAGAAATATATATTTATTAAAAAAAGTCTTGTCCACATATCATATTAGAATTTGTTATTCGAAAATGGAAAATGCTCTTTCAATCCATTCATGAATAAACAATAGCACCTATCCCACATATGAACAGAAGTGCACTGTTTTATGACCTAGATTTGTCAACACCCAAGCTTATTGGCATATTAAAATTTACAACCACACGTGCCTTTTAAGTCTTGGGCTAACAATAAGTGGTTCGTTTCATTGATAACAAAATACGTTTGAACAGATATTAAAGCAGACACCCTAGATACATGGGACAACTCTACAAAATGTAAACTGTTACCCAAGTACAAGCTTTATAATAGCATACCTGAAAAGCTTCGCCCAGAACGCCAAATAAGTGTAATCATCCAAGATACCCTGCTATGTCACATGATTCGACGCACCACTATTTCGCAAAAAGGTATTTCCAAGAGTTCTTGAGCATAAACAAATGCCTATTTTTGTTTTAACTTTAAACAGTCTTGCTTGCTTTCATTTATTCAACACAATTAATTCTACACAGGCTAGGTAAGCGATCACTAAATTAAGATAAGTTATATCCAAATACTACACGCAAGGGTTCAATCGGGAACGGTTTGTTTCATTATGTATGCAGCTCATGTTTCCAATTTTAAATAATCGCGAGGTCGTTCGACCTTTTATCTGTCATCCTCTTTAAAATGTATGAAAAACTTTCATACGAACTATGATAAAACCATTCTTATCTTTATTAACAAATTTAATTAGTGCAACAATTTTATATATCTATAGCATGTAAGATTTGATGTTATAAAGCCAAAATAAGTCTATTTTAATGATGCAAATTGGAATTGAGATTTAAAATAATTGAAAAGGAATGTTATTAAATCTTACATTTGATCAATGAAAATAAGTTTTAATTAAGGTCATTAATTAAATAAAAATGATTAACGCGACATTTCAACTGAAGGGAGATACTCATTATAATTATACTCTCATTATATCGTTCAATTCTTGCCTTTTTATGAATTCATAAACATGCCGATATTTTCATTTCCCACCACCAATATTTCATTTACTTTATTTGCAAAACCATGCAACCTTTTACCCATCCTTATAGAGTTTGTATATACCTGACCGTTTGTTTAGATTGTAACTCTATAAGAAGAATCGAACCTTTGCCTGCACACAAAACACTCTTTGAAACATGTTATATTACGTACTGTTTTAAGTTATGTTTTAGTTTGCTTTACATGCACATTTCGACTCATATTTCTCCCCAGGATTTTCACCACTATTTTATTTAACTGCTGTGTGTATTCCTTTGTCTAATGATATATCAAAGATAAATATATGACGAAATAGTCATAGGACTTTGTATTATTTTCTTATTTTTAGGTGTGGCATTGGTAAACAGTAACATAAACCAACATTAACCAACACAGGCTCTACTTTTTATTGGCACATCATTAAATTTCACACATTTAACTAAATTACACCTTAAGCGGTAACACGACTCTAATAGCGGCAACTTGTTCAAGATGAGTAGCACAGATTTATTTCAAATCCGGGCTTTTTCATATACACTGCAGTGCATGCTATAAAATCATGATTGTGAAAAACCTTGAAGTAAAATTGAAGACATTTTGAATAACACAAGATGAAACTTAACGCCCTAAAAGAAAATGGTTCGCTCGCAGATGCGCAAATGCGAAAATAAATCTTGAAATTTACCCAAAACAACAAAACATGTCTATTAAACATCTGTTTCCAGACAAAAGAAATAAACAAAAATAAAACAAAAAACCACAACAAAACAAACAAACAACAACATTTAATTATTGTCAATTTCCAGTATCCTAAAGAACTGGGTCGCCATAAAAAAAAATCAGCATTAGGACCGTTTATATATTACATCTATCACTATATAACAAAGCGTTGCTCGTGATTACCATGAAGTCTTAAGTTAAAATATTTCCGTTCATGCTTGGACAATACAGTTTATCGTCTGGTATTATAAAACTTTCTGGCATTACAAAGTATTTTTACTAGTTTACTTAAATTTGGGTGTTTATTTTCATTTTCCTATCCGCTTTTTTCTAAAGGCCACATTGTATTATTAATTTCTTGTATACTTTGTCGTAAAACATAAAACAAAGCCCTGGTAGGGTCATATAAACATCCACATTGTTCCTATGGTCATTTATTCATTTCTATCACTATATAAGTAAATATAATAAAATTTAAAACACATTTAGTGTCATATTATAAGTATGCCAATTTGTAATTAGATTTTACATGTTTGTTGTCATTAAGACAGACAACTCCTTATATTTTCGCAGTAACGCTCACTCTGCATGTGAGACAATAAAACATTAGCCGGCATTAAGCGGCGAAGTTTATGTGTTTCCAACTGTTTTGATATTGAAGTTACAGAAATCATCTGTATAAATAGAACTGTAGGCTATTTGTCAGTACATATAGCAAGCGTTCTCCTAATGCTGCCGCATAAACTGTGTTGGTCTGGGTCACTTAATCTTCGCTGTCGTCCTATTAACAGACATTATTAATTGGCGATGTCTTCCGTTTGGTAAGAAAGATTAACATGTTGTATTTCCACTTTATACACTGTCTATCGCAAGATTTAATGTTAAGTGACTATGATTAAACACAAGAACTATCATTTGACCATTAAAACGTTATACTTGTTGTTAAAAGGACAATTAAAATCATGTATTAACATTGTAGATTTGCTGACGTTCTATCAACATGCATTGTTAATGATCAATGACTGCGGTTTGGTTACAAAGATAACTTACCGGAGATTCTATTTAATATACTACCTTTCGCAGCATTAAGTGTGAAGTTACTACGATTGAACACAAGATAAAACGATTTGACGATTGACACGTTATTATTGTTGTTAAAAAAGACAATTGAAATCAGATGACATTGTAAATTATACAATATAATGTGTACGTATGTCTGTACAAACAACGGTGTTCACATGAATGGTCTCTGACGTATCGCTTTTGAAGATAACATTTAAAGCTTTGTAAAATAATGGCCACCAGTCCACAGCAAAAAACTATCCCCTACGTTCAGTGTGCTTAAAATGCATCAATGCGCAATGTTGATCTTTACCCTAAATAAATCGAAAGCCTAAAATTAAATTGATAGCCTATTCTCCTGTAAAGCGATTGGTATTTAGAAATATCGCTAGATATTTCAATCATACTCTATAAAATTAATGTATTCTACATACTTGTGAAAGGACGAATAGAGTCAGCAAGTAATCATTCGGCCCCTTACCAAGTGGGTTCGAGTCAATTAGGGGCGAACACATTTAGCTGACTTGCGGTGCGCCGGTGGTTTTACACAGCAACATTTTTAGGGTTTTCGTCCACCAATTATTAGTTTGACGGCACCAATATGACCTTAATATATGCCCTGCAATGTAACAAAAACAGACTAATAAACTTACCAAACCCCGCGTTTAGCAACGATTATATCCATGCACACACCAAATTACATCTACACATTTTTTTGTATATCAAGAATGTTAAACACAATTCAGGCTACCATTAAATACCTTTGACATTTGTATTTCGCTTCTGGAAGAAAATTCGTTCTCTAAAGGCAGTGTTTACCAACCAATGTTTCCAATGTTTACTTACATAACCTTAGCCCGCAGCGGAGATGTGTATTTATACATTGTATTATCGCTAAGTTAACTTTGTCAGTGGCAAACCGATGTTATTATTATTATTATTATTATTATTATTATATACCAAACTTCTTAAGCACTTTTTTCATGTACAATTAACACGTTCAAAAGTACTGTACAGTGTAACCACATAGATAATACAATATTTAAAAAAAAGATTAAAACATAGATATTGCTCAAGTCATACATAAAAATAAAAAAGATAAATAAAATACAGGTAAGACTTAAGAATTTGTTAGAAAGCGACTCTGTTTCAAAAATAATCAGTCCAGATAAAACCTCTTTAATAAGTGAGTTTTAAGTGCTCTCTTAAACACTGTTAGAGTTTCACAGCTTTTAAGTGATTTAGGTAGGGCATTCCAGAGTTTAGGGGCTGCCGTCATAAACGCGCGATCACCGTAAGTCACAGTCCTACTACGCGGTACAACCAGCGTTAAACAATCATTCTGGGACCTAAGTTGTCTGGATGGGATATAAATGTCTAGCATGTTTTGTATATAGGTAGGTGTCTGTCCGTGCAGCGCCTTAAACACATATGTGAGGAGTTTGTACTCGACTCTGATGTGTACAGGAAGCCAATGTAGTTCCTTTAATACAGGGGTTATGTGGCAGTTACGTGGTGTCCTGGTTACCACGCGAGCAGCCGTATTTTGAACATTTTGGAGCTTGTTGAGAACGTACTTAAGAGATCCATATAGCAGCGAATTACAGTAACCTAGTCTTGATGTCACTAACGAGTTTATCAGGGTTCTGGTTGAATCTACGGTCAGGTATTTACGAATTTGACCTATTTGTTGAATTTGCATGAAGCATGAACGAGAAACTGAGTTCACATGTTGTTCCATGTCTAAATGAGAGTCCAGTATGGCACCAAGGTTTCTAACTGTTGTTGATGGTTTTATTACAGAATCGCCTACCCTTACAGTAAGATCTTCAACGTTACTTCGTTTTGGTACAAAGACAATCACCTCTGTTTTGTCCGCATTTAGTTTGAGAAAGTTATTATTCATCCAAAGTATGATGTCATTCAGGCATGCTTCAATCCTTCGCAAGGTCTCATTGCGTGAAATGGTTTCTTTTGGTTTAAACGCCATGTACAATTGCGAGTCGTCAGCGTAGAAATGATGTTGAAGATTATGCTTCCGACAGATCGCGCCCACAGGTTTAGTGTACATGATGTAGTTTTTCGGGCCAAGAACAGACCCTTGTGGCACAGAAAATGTCATACGTACAGGTTTTGACAGTTCTCCATTGGCGCAGACAGTTTGATAGCGCTCACATAGATACGATTTCATCCATTGTAAAGGTTTGCCTACTATGCCGAAGTGTTGCTCGAGTCGGCAAAGGAGGGTACTATGGTCGATCGTATCAAAAGCAGCGGATAAGTCCAACATGACTAGCACAGTAGCTTCATTCTGATCAAGAGAACGGAGAATGTCATTTTTTACACATAATAAAGCAGATTCTGTTGAATAAAACTGCTTATAAGCAGACTGACGCTCTTCGTGAAGTTTATGTGCAGATAGGTGTCTTTCAAGTTGGGAATCGACAGCTTTCTCGAGAATCTTTGAGACAAACGGTAAATTAGATACAGGCCGGTAGTTTTTCATAACCTCTTGATCTAACCCCGTCTTTTTGATTAAAGGCCTTACTCTAGCACTTTTAAAAGCTGGTGGTACATAGGCCTTCTCAAGTGAAGTGTTAATGATTTTGGTGATCAATGGTAATAGTTCATTTAAACAATCTTTCAGCAGCCATGTTGGAATGGGGTCAAGTTCACAGGATTTGTTGGGAGAATTGCGAATAATTTTTGAAATTTCCATATCGGAGGCTAGTGAAAAGTTTGAAAAATGCTCCCCATTGAAAGGTGCTTCAGGGACAACACTGTCTGTTTGTTGGTGAGACATGGTCCTGGCTATATCACTTCGTATGCCTTCAACCTTATCGACAAAGAAGTCACTAAAGTCTTGTGCAAGAACGTTTGCAGGTTTACCAGATGGCAGCACAACTTCTGTGGTTTCTCCCATCAAATGCCGGGTCATTTTGATAAGGTCTTTCATGTCACGACCACATAGCTGTACCTTCTCAGTGTAGTATTTAACTTTGGACATATTAAGAAGCTTATTAGTAACAGCGCATTGGTTTCTGTAAATTGCGTGATCAATTGTCAATCCAGTCAATCGCCACTTTCGCTCTAACTGGCGTCTTAAATGTTTAGCATCATGAAGTTCTTGGGAATACCACGGATTCATTGGTCTTAGTACAATGCTCTTGGACTTGAGAGGTGCGTGTTTGTCAAGGAGAAAAGAAAGACCATTGTTGTAGGCATCAACTAGTTCATCAACATTTGAGCTTTCTTTTACACTATTTAAAATATCTGATGTCAAAATATCTGTTTTAAACTCATTAACATCTATCGATTTTTTATTTTCTGTAAGTCACAGTTTTTCGTGCTGGTGGTGGTTTTGACACACTAGCATTAAATACAACAGCGAAGTGATCGCGAGACGTATTACCGTTATTGACTGGGAGTCCAGGGTCAGATATTTCTACATTTGATACCGTTGTGTCTGTATCTCTGGTAATAAGCACATCTAGTATGTGGCCTGCTACATGAGTTGGTTCAGTGACGTGTTGTCGCATGCCACACGCCTCCAAAACACTTTTGAATTTTGCCGTGTTAGGGTTTGACATATTGTCTTAGTGAAAATTAACGTCTCCCACCACAATAATATCGTTCTCAGCAGTCGTAAAGTTTGCAAGAAATGTCGGCCATTCGTCATCAAGAAATGTACTAGTCTTAAGGCCATTTTGTTTGTTTTGAGGCGGTCTATATACCACAGCCAATCGTAGAGAAATGTTTTAAATTTAATGGGAAATGAAAAGTTAAGTCCTGGCAGTTGTACATAAAGTTGCTGACTTACAAATTTATTTGTATATTTTTGTCTTAGGCTTAGACATGTGTGTATTTGAAGTTCTAATAGTATTTTTAGGTTTGAAAAAAACCGATCCATTAAGCATACCACAGTCATCATTGTAGATATCGTTTTAGTCATCATTGTCATCGTTAGTGTCATGATCAGTAGTATAAGTATATAAATAATGAATAGACGCATAAGGAAAAAGAAGATGATGAAGAACAATGACAAGAAAGATGACAAGAAGAAAAACAGAAGACGACAAAAAGGAAAGCGGGAAATATGGATTAGACAAATAATATGAAGTAGAGAAATAGAACAGATGAAGTTATAAAGCGGGGGAAGAGAATAGAAAAAGTTTCCTAACATTTTAACTGAAGGTAATATTGTAGTCTAAAATATACTAAGAAATATACTATGATCCGACCACGAAGAACATAATCAACAGTTTCCCCTTACTCATACAAGACAAAACCAAAATGTATCATCATCAGGGGCTGGCAACACATCATTGATAATTCAACGGTCCCTTCCTACTCACACCTCAAAACATTGTTTTATTATTAACAACAAAAAACTTTCTGACAGCTTAAAATGTACAACCATATGAGCTTTCAAAAGTCTAATGCGAGCAGAAGGTGTCATTTTTCCAGTGATAAAAAAGCTGATTTCTTTTCAAGTGTACGACTTAGATAGGAAAGGTAGATATGTAAGTAGATATGTATAAGTCTAAATAATGTAAATTGTTACACACTTCAAGCGAAATACATCACATGCTGAAATGAAACGTGCGGAACTAATATCAGTAAAATCCAAGATGGCCACGTGACTATCACCGGGTACAACTAGATACAGTTTGACTAAACACATTTTCCGAAAACAACTAAGAATAAACGGATGTCTTAATAAGATTCAATTCGGATTGTTTTATAAAATCATTAACATCATTATAATGTTGTATGTTTTCACCAGACGTAAGAAATGCCATTTATACGCACAGACTGCCATTTTATTCACCTAGATGTATTCTGATATCCTAGCAGTATGCTCGTCGGGCAATGGAATCTTGCAATATCAATTAAAAGATGTTATTATCACTAAAATTGTATATGTACATACCGAAATCCTCTTAGATACGAGTACACTACCAGTAAGGCAATTAAATCGTATCTGTCATTAAAACAAATTTGTCTCAATTCTCAAACTGTGTCAGAATGACATTTTCCGGATATTGTCTCTATAATAGATAAAGGAGCTATAATATTGTTGCATCTTCAATGACGGGTCATAAAGTGATTTTCATGATGTTACATGTTTAGAACACAGATTAATATGTTGGGCGGGTATTTGGATGAAGGTCATTACAGGAATGATTAAAAAACTCAGTTTATTATAAGTGCCTTACTAACATTGATCAAGGACATTTACATTTTGTTGGCAATAATATCGCAAAATTGTTTATGCTAAAAAGTGATAAAAATTCTAGATGTGTAAGAAAGAATGCGATTATACTTATATGTTTGTGTATTTGCATATAGAATCTTATACACTAATCAATTTATGTAGTTGATGTTTATGCACGGTTGCATATACAATGCTAGTCTTTGATATGTCTTTGATATATATTATTCTATAATGCACGTACTTCTCAGTTCGTTAATGTCTTACCATCGCGAAATAACGACTGTATTTGTTTACTTAAAATGTGATATCCGAGAGTATGGACCGGATTTTCTAATTAAAATATTTCATTGTTACCTAAAACGATCCCGTGAAATGCTGTTTATTGAAGTCTTACATCTAAGTGTAACGTGATGCGTAACTCTCCACTCGTCATTACAAACATGTTATTTTATCTGCGCCTCGCTGCACAAATCGCTATTTTTAATACAAGAAAACCACGTGACCACGTGAACGCTTTATATTATCCGGGTAATCCACTTTGTATCTCTTTTATCAGAATTCCCAATAGTGCTTATTTATAGATTTGCAAAGAATTGACATTTATAGCGATATTTTCCAGACTTATACTGTCTAACAAATTTAGGAAATTTTCAATATTATAGTTTAGACTAAAATGGGGGGGGCATGCAGAAATAAGGTCAAAAGTAAGGTTTCCTTAATCGTATTTGATACAGGCAACTAAAACTATCTTGAATGTTAGTTTTTTCAATTAAAAATATATATATTGTGGTCCATATTCTCACACATAAATAGTGTTAGTCGGGATCTTTTAATCTTCGTTGACGTCCTTTCAACGTGCATGATTAATGGGCCCATGTCTATGGTTGGGTAACAATGATTAAATTACTGAGATATTAGTTGACATTATGATTATTGCATGATACAATGTATAAAGTGTCGAGTTACAGTGATTGTCGGCACGCATGCGCACGCTGTGTCTGTATATAACCGTTTCAGGAAAGTATTATGGATGGCGCCATATTGTTTTTGTTTTTTTTATGCACAAGTGAAGTTCGGCGCTTTCATGCATTGCAATTTTGGTCGTTACTAATGTTTGCTGAATACCAGAAATAAATTTGAGTTCAGTTTCAAATGTAATAAATATTTTCACAAGTCACTTGAGGTTGTTTATATACTATATGTGTATGTATGATTTGCTTAACTTGCATTTAACGGCAACAACTTTGCACAAGACAAAATATGTTATGTTCATCTATTTGTGTTCGAACCTCTTTCGTTGCGTCAAAAGACAATTCGTCACTGCTGAATCAGGTTTTGGCAATCTTGATACTAATGTTGTTGTAATTATTTTTTAGGTTTAATAAACTGTTGATGTTTTTGTTGTTGTGAAAACAAAATAATGATAGAATTGTAAATAAATCAATATATTCGTTTATTATAATAATGCAACTGTCTATTGTGGTACTGTGTTTTATTGATAAATAATAAACAGGACAACAACCTATATAAATATTACCTGCAGTAAACATGCATGTGAAGAAGATTGCGCGTGCCATGCACCTTTTAAACATGCGAGGTTCTTAGATACCATAATATGTTTATAACAAAATGATATTATGATAATACGTTGGGCCTCAAAATTGTACAATTAAAATGTGTACATCAAACGAATCGAGCCCTAATGTTGTTATATGCACAAACGTTATTAAGTTATTTACTATTTAGAATATATACATGTACTTCATTTCATCAAAACGCAGATATTTTTATCGTTCTCAACTTTTTCTAACAACAAACTTTCAACAATTATCCCAAATAACGATCAAACCCTGTTGCAGGCGTCTCTATCATCTTTACCATGTGCTAATATATACTAGTATAGCTTTGTTAATGACCAAAGACTCGCACTACCACTGCTAATTTTAAGATTTTGTTTTCTGTTAAAAAGAAAATTTACAACAGTGAGCGAAATTACCGAACGCTAGAGTTCAGCAACCGATTATCAAAACAAAAAAAAAGAAATATCGCACATCAATTACTGAAATAAACGTTACCATTTAAACATATGACCTATACAGTGAATGTTTCGCTCCTGAGAATCATCCGTCCAATATAGGTATTCTTTACCTACCAACGTTTACTCAGCTAAACTGAACACCCCTCAGCTGAGACGTAACTGTATATTGTATAGACACCGAGTTCAAAAGGAAGGTAAACAGTCAATGTTACGTTACTTTTTGCACTGTGGCGTAAAAGGTTTAAAATTTGGCAACTGCGCATTAGGTGACCAAAAAATTGTGTGCGTGTTTGTTTGTTGGGATTATCGTCCAGTCAAAGATATTTCAGTTATCTGCAGACGGTGTTCTGTTAAAGCAGAAATAATTATACCTTCATTTATAGCATGCAACGAAAACCGTCTATGATATCAAAACGATTGTAACGCTTTCGTCGGTAAATCGAGGTCTAGGTTTAAACGCTCGAACGCGCGTGATTAGTCATGTAACAAAACTGGATTGATAACTTGTTTAGCCATGAGCGATAAATCATTATAATTCAATCAAATTCTATTACATTTGATTATATTTATTAATAATTTCCTTTGTTACAATTATTGTATACATTAAAATGCAATGAACACAATTACAAATAAATACTGAAAAAGGTTGTCTTTAAACTTGTAAAAATATATGTCTATTCCAAAAAACATATCCACATACCAGATTATATCATGTCAAATGCTCTTTCAACCCATTTATTCATAAACAAATTACCCACTCACGACAACAAGTGCGCTGTTTTATGGCTTAGGTTTGACATCACCCAAGCTTTTTGACAGGATAAAATTTACAACTTTACGTGCCTTGTAATCTTAAAGCAAGCAGAAAGTGATTCATACCATTGATGAGAAAGATAGTTAAAACAAATATTAAAGCAGACGACCTGCATGAATGGGACAACTCTACAAAATATAAACTGTTAATGGTTACATTCCTAAAAAGCTACGCTAAGAATTCCAAATAAGTGTACTCCAAGATACGCTGCTATTGTACATGGCAATTATTCGACGCACATCTTAATTGTTGCGCCAAAAGGTATTCGAGTATAAACAAGTGGCCAAATTTGTTTTAACTTTAGCCAGTCTTGCTTTCATTCATTCTTATCCAACATACTTTAGGTCAGCGATGACTAAATTAAGGTAAACAATTTCCAAATGGTACACGCAGGGGTTTAGTTGGTGACGGTTTGTTCCATTTTGTATGCAGCTCACGTTTCCAATGATAATTAATCACGAGGTCGTATGAACATTTATCTGTCAGGTTCTTCAACAAGAAATACTTTCATATCCTTATAAATTATGATTCTATTCTTATTAACAAATTTAATGTATGGAACGAATACATATATCACATATCATGTAAGATTCGATGTTATTGCGACGAAATAAGTATTTTAATGAGACTAATTTAGATGGTTACACAAGTTCAGGGACATTTTTATCAAAGGTAATTTTAACTTATTGTAAAGAAATATGATTCAACCTTATATGATCAATGATGATTAAGGTAACCAATTTAAAAAAGATTAACGTCACATTTTTACTGAAGGGTAATACTCACTTTACTGAAACTTTCATTATGTTTTAATTTTGACATTTTTTTTCAGAAATCACAAAAAATGTAGATATTTTCATTTCCCTCCATTAATGTTTCACTCACTTAATTTGCAAAATCATGCAATCTTATGCAATATACCCATCGTTTTAATATTTGTGCATAACTGACTGTTTTGCTTTATTTATTTGTAACTCTATATGACTGCCTACATACATAACACTCTTTAAAACATGTTTTCTTGCGTACTGTTTAAAGCTATGTTTAAGTTTTCTTTACATTAACGTTTCGATTTAAATCTCTCCCCGAGGTTTTCATCACTTCATTTTTTTTAACTGGTGTGTGTATTCCTTTGTCTAGTGTTATATAAAAGATTAATATATGACGCAATATTCACAGGACTTTGTCATACTTTCTTATTTTTAGGTGTGGTATTGCAGTAACATAGATCTATCTTAACCAGCCGGGCTCTACTTTTTATTGACATCCCATTAAATTTCTCAAAACGTTGTAACAGAAAATAAACCCATTACCGGTAACAGGACTCTAACAGAGGCAACATGTTAAGGAAGATGAGTCAGACAGATTAATTTCAAATCTGTAGTATTCATATACACCACGGTGCATGCTATAAAATCATGATTGCGAAATATAAAGTAAAAAAACAGACATTTTAAATAACACGAGACACTAAGGATAAACATAAATTAGATTAACGACCTAAAATAAAAAAAATAACATTCGTTCGCAAAACAGGAACCTCCTTAAAATTTACTAAAAACAAATGTTTCCTTACCCTTAATTAATAAACAATTACTAAAAACGTATAATTTGTGTCAATTCCCAGTATCCTTAAAATCTAAGTCGCCTTACAAAAGAATCAGTATTAGGACCGTGAAGATCACTCTTGAAGAAGGTGTTGTTAGTGTATCTTTTTTTAAATAATGATATTTAAGTTTAAATATTTACGTTCATGCTTGACTAATACAATTCCATTTTAGGGGTAACTGCGCTTTCTGGCAATGAAAGGTTTTAAAATAAGAGTTTCCTTAAGTTTGAAAAGTTATTATCATTTTCTTATCTATTATACTCTGCTTTGTTCTCTAAAATGTCACATTATATTATTAACTTTAAGTAAGTTGTAAAACATAAAACACAAAGCCCTGGTAAAGCCATATTTACACGCACATTGTACCTGTGGTAATTTTTGCTGTCATTATAAAAGCAAAGATCCTTAAAATTTAATCAAATTGTGTCTCATATTATATGTAATTCATTTGGATTTTATTAACTATTGAAATAGACGACACCTTATATTTTCGCACAGTTGCAATTACATTGCGCGTGAGACATTAAAACCTTAGCCGTCATTAAGCTGCGAAGTTTATGTGTTTCCAACTGTTTCGGTCTTAAAACTACAGAAATCATCTGTATAAACAGAACTGTAGGCTATTTGTCAGTACATATAGCAAGAGTTCTCCTAATGTTGCCGCATAACCAGTGTTAGTCTGGGTCACTTAATCTTCGCTGTCGTCCTATCAACATGCATTATTAATGAGCAATGTCTGTGGTTTGGTAAGAAAGATTAACATGTTGGCTTTCCACTTTATATACTGTCTATCACAGAATTAAATGATAAGTGACTATGGTAGAACACAATAACTACCATTTGACAATTAACACAATTAAAACGTTATTATTGTTGTTAAAAGGACAATCAAAATCATATATTAACATTGTAAATTCGCTGTCGTCCTATCAACATGCATTATTAATGAGCGATGTCTGTGGTTTGGTAAGAAAGATTAACATGTCGGGTTTCCTCTTTATATGCTTTCTATCACAGGATTAAGTGTTAAATTACTATGATTAAACACAAGATACTACCATGTGACAATAAACACGTTATTTTTGTTGTTAAAAGGACAATCAGATATTAAAATTGTAATAATACGATATAATGTCATCATATGCCCATACAAACATCGTGTCCATATAAGTGACCTTTGATGTATCGTTAATGAACATATTATTGTTTTGTAACATAAAGTCACCGGTTCATAACACAAACATATATCAGATCAGTTGTGCTTGAAATGCCCCAATGTCTTGTTAATATCCTCTTTACGCGATGATTGTATAATACCTAAGGCTGACAGTTTGACAAGAATGATAGCCTTATTCTCTTGTGAATAGGTAAATAAGAAAAGGTCCTATCAAAATTTCCACAGATATTTAAATTTTATCTTATTCTCTTGTGAAATGATTCGTATATTAAAGATACTTCTGGCATTGGAAAGTATCAAAATACTATAAAATATTCGCGACAAAGCGATTATTGTAACCGACTTTTAACCCTTCTGCTGCGCATCCAGTCGTTTCGAGTCTAAGTCAAAAGTACACTTTTATGTGATAATGTCTTTCAGCTAATCTGCGTTGTGCCGTTGGTATTACCTAGACACATGTCTAAGGGTCTACTCGCTATTTGCCGCCGTCACCAATATTTTTGACCATAATTTTGCGCTGCAATATAACAAAAAGCAAACTTACCAAACCCCCGAGTTCAGCAACCGTTAAACCATGCACACACAAAATGACATCTACAAACTAACTCTTCAAGAAAAAGTAACACATCTCAGGCCACCATTAAGCACCTTTGACATTTGTGTTCCGCCTCGAGTAGAAAATCCGCCCCATAATGGCAATGTTTACCAACCAATGTTAACTTTACATGACTTAAACCAATAGACGAAAAGTGTATATATACACTGTATAGAAACCAAGTTAAGGGTGTAAGTGGCACAACATTGTTGCTGCTTAATTAATTTAATTGTGGCATGGAAAGGTTGAAACTTAGCAGCTGTGACTACAGTGGCCGGTCGGCAATAAATTCTGCACACACCGTGTTCTGAATTGTAATTTTACGTCATTCTGGCACTAAATGTAGTGTATGGCAAGAATGAATTCTTTAGTCATCATTTGCATCGTTATATAAATGTATATATGTGTGTGCGCGCGCGCGTGCGTGTGTGCATTTTGCGTGCGTGCGTGCGTGCGTGTGTGTGTGTAAGTGTGTGTATGTGTGTGTAAGTGTGGAAATATATATTTATATATATTGAGAGAGAGATAGAGAGAGAGAGGGGAATATGTGTTTATATAAGAAACTTGAGAAAAGAAAGAAGAAAAATAAAAAAGAAGAAAAAGAAAAAAAAACATATACGTTATTACACGGGAAAGGAAGCAATAACAAGAAAATGAAGTGGGTGATAATGGTGATCAACGCAATCTAGGTTCACATCAATTCTGTGTTATATAAATTTATGGGGGCGGGGCGGGATGGGGGAGGGGGTATATGAAAGGAATTTTGCAAACATTTGCAAACACTAATTGATAATCAGCAGTGTTGTTCCTGTTAAAAAATGCATGCAAGTACAGTTACACAAATAGACATGATAAAAAAGTTACCCGCCTCTTTTTTGAAAGTATGTTCCTTACGAACAAGAACAGAATAAACATTTAAGTTCCCTTAAACATACAAGACAACTAGACTAAAATGTAACGTCTAAAGGGCCTGGCAACCCATTCATTGATAATTCAACTTCCCATTCACAGCCATACACAATGTTTTATTATTAAGATTATCAACAATAAATCTTTTTCACAGCTTAAAATGTAAAGCCATATGTGTGTCCACAAGTTTAATGCGACCAGAAGGTGACACTTTTCCAGTGATAAGAAACTAAATTAATTTTCAAATGTACTACTTAGATAGGAGATGTAGATATGTAAGTAGATATGTGTAAGTATCAATAATATTTAGTACACTTTGAAATGATATGTGCAGAACTAATATGAGTAAAATCCAAAATGCTTCAGAAGGTCACGTGACTATTATCCGGTACAAATCGAAAATGTTGACTAAAAAAATTCCCAAAACAATTTAGTATAAACGAGTGTCTTAATTTGATTATATTCAGACTAGTTGTGTATTTACACAATATATAAAAAACGGACTAGGTAAGCGATAACTTTATCAGGACAAAGGATTTTCAAAATGCTTCACTCAAGTCAATTGACGACAGTCCGCTGCAAGTTCACGTTGCCAATAATAAATCAAGGTCTTATGATCTTTAAAATTGTTATATTCTGTAAAAGTATTTTATATTCTAATAATACATGATGAATAACAGTTTTCAACTAATTAAATTTTGGAACAATCTAAATATCGAATGACATCTGAGTCTTGAATTTAAAGTGAAACATTGTCTTGAATTTGGAAACTAGTCGAATTATGATGCTTTGCCGATTTTAGAGACATTCCTCGTTATCATTTAAGTTAAACCTCATTACATAGAAATACTATTTCTTGTGATTACACCTCTTTACTGTTACACATTTTCAAAAGCTCTAAGTTGCAAACAAACTGCTGGAAAACGCACCAAACTTCCTGGCATCAAATAAATGTTTATTCTTTACATTCATTTTTCAATTTACTCATTTATGCTAAATTTGTGTTTTTTTAGCTTTAACTTGTTATATCCGTATATTAGTTTGTAAAGCAACGTCATCGTTTTATCCTAATATTAACAATAATAACAATGAGAAAATGTCTACGAAAACTACTATATACATTGTAAAAGAAATACATCTATACACAGGCACACAAACAAATGCAAAAGTGATAAAAACACTGAAACGGGACATTACGCATAACGAGAAAAACAGGAAATACCGCTTAATAGCAATATCAAATCAAACGGTCAGTCAGTCGGTAAAGGGAACGACTATGTTGAAACTGTTTTATGAACCGCTTCAACATTGAACTTCCAAGAAGGTCTTTCTTAAAGTTAGTATAATTAAAACAGACTGACGACCGTTATATGTTTTTTTCACATGACAAGTACTTGTGAACGTTTACTTACTTGAGTTAATGGTACCCAGATGAATAAACCTAGGGTAAACACATCAGACCTTATCTTGTATTGGTACAAGAAGAATATTAGCAGCCGTAAGACTTTAAGCTGAACTCACATAACCGTTTCTATGTAGAAAGTATGCCAACGTGCTTTAGAACTCTTTACAAATAATTTGTCGCCATGTGTCAAAACTAAGGGTGCAGTAATCGCATAGAGAAACAGCTTGCCTTTATAAACCCTAGCACTACAATATATCTTCATAACATGGGCACTATCTTTCGTAAAAAAGATATGACGGGTTGCGTATTAAACCTGTCAACAAGACAAGCTAATCAGTGTCTGACAAACACAACCACATAAATCAAACCATTAATATGATTAACACCACCATTAAAATTTTAGAGCTTAAATGCCGATTCACAATAAAGAACTTTTTGATTGTTACAGAAATGTTGTTAACAGTCTCTGGGAGAGTATGAACTGGAGGAGGGGTGGGGGTTGTCTTTTTATTTTCCACTCCAGTTTGTAGACATTGAAGGCTTAAACATACATACATCACCCAGATACTACGATGCAGTCACATTCAAGTAAAACCAGCCTTTTTAAAGTGAGCACATGGACTAGGTCCATAATTAAAGAAAAAAGTTTATACGCACAAACGCCATTTTGCTTGTTACGTAGAAAAAGTCGTGCACTATGTCCAGGTCTTAAGTTTTTACATCATTCAAGTTTTCTAGTTTTCTGTAAATTTATAAAGCAAACATGCTAACACATGTTAGCTTATAAGTTTTAATTTAAAAACCATGCATGAACACATGACGTGATACCACACACAGCTATATTGTATGGCTTTGAGCGTTATTAAGGAAGCCATACCACAACCATTTGGTGTGCCTCTACCTATATATTTATTTGCTGTAGTTTTTTTAATCTAAAATGAATCGGTTTTCATTTTGGTTTCTTAACACAAACTAGAATGCTTTACGTTTTAACTTATTTTTTTTTTCAAAACATTTTAAACTATGGTATTTTCATATTCTCTTTTAATCACATGAAAAGTATAGACAATATTTTTGTAAACTCACTCAACATGTTCCCAAACCATTCATCCGGACTTACATACACAAAATAAATTTATAAAAAAACTCACACTTATATATCAATCATGACAACCACAAATCAATTAGCCTACCATTCACCTACCCCAGACATTTATGTTTCACCTCTCTGGATAAATCGTTCTTTAAGGCCGAATTTACTTACAAATATTTACTTGACTGAACGGCCCCTCACTCCAGCGGTAAAGTGTATACATTGTGTAGCCACGGAGTTCAAGTGGTCAGTGGCACGTAAACGTTGTTTAATTAATTGTCAGCTTGAAAAGAAAAAGTTGAAATATGGCAGATATTTATAAAGCAACCGATATCCCACAGTTGATTATAATCAGGGTAGTAATGGTCACCTAAAAACGTGTCAATCAAAGTGTCAAAGTAATTAGCGATAGCAACATAAGAAACAATAACAACACACATATAATTATTGTATTGTTTTGTTTGTTTATGAGATACATCGCATCGACCAATTATGATCATTATACCGACGCCCAGCTATTTTGGTTGAGGACGACACCAGACAAATGTCTGGGTAGAACCAGTGACGCACCGCAAATCAGCTGGAAGACCTACCCACATTAAGTCCTTCGCCCCGAACGGGACTCGAACCCACGCGGTTACAGATCGGCGACTCTACCACTAGACCACGGGCGCCCCTAAAATTATTGTTTAACACGACGTAACGACACAATCATGTTCTTTCTGCCGACGTTCATCTTTTATTGGTAGATCAAGACACTAATTAATAATTAGACGTATGGGTAGAGCCTCAGGCGTACCGCTGCTTAGCTGGTAAAACTCCCGTTATGAAAGTTCCCGCTCCAATCGGGACTAGAACCACGTGGTGATCATCCGCAGATTCCCAGCAAAATAAGTATGAGTTGTCATTAAATTGTTCTTAGTATACGTCATCGCTTGGGCTGTTTTATTTCATACAACTCTCTCATTTTGAACTTATAGGTTGCCGAGGCTTTTATCTACTTTATTTATTGTACTTCTGTTGATACATTATTATATTGTTAGTTATTTTGTCTCTATATTAGTTCATTTTATTAGTGTTTAACTCCCGATGCAGATGCTTACTGTTAGTTGTCTCACATTGATGGGATATTTTATTTACACTGTTTGATAGAAAAACATTCAGGAAGTGCGAGGTTGGAGCACTCCACAAACCAAGTTTAATCACTCCAGTCGGCCCTTTTGCCAACTGACCGTTCCAAAGTGGTAACTGCTGGGGTTTTTTTTGTTGTTGTGTGTTAAATCTCGGCTCTTTGTTTTTATCACTTTTTCATTCACACTGTTTGCCTTTGTCTAGAGGTAGTTGTGTGGTAATTCTTATAGGACGTTTCCTTATTTAGCTTACCTTTATATTTATGGTCAGTATAACTACATGTAATGAAGGTTATAGCAAAATGAAAAATTAATTCCTAAATTAGAATACACAGACAATATAAAGAATGCGAATAATACAATCAAAAGAAAAAGAGAAAGACGAAGAAAAAGAAGAACAACAACAAGGAAATGAAACTGATTATAATGATTATGATAATGATGATAATCATATTATAGTAGACTATCATTTCTCCTTATTTACATTCAGAGCCATTCTACCATGACTTAGGGAACCAAATGCTTTTAAGTGTAGATATTGCTAGTTTTTTTTCTGTAATATATACATCTAGTAGTTATGTTTTATTACTGTTTTTATTTAGATGGAATTAATATAAATGTTATACAATTATAGAAATGTCAAGTGTTCCAGATGATTAGACTTTTATTGCTGTAGTAGTAGTAGTAGTAGTAGTAGTAGTAGTAGTAGTAGTAGTAGTAGTAGTAGTAGAAGTAGTAGTAGTAGTAGTAGTAGTAGTTGTAGTAGTAGTAGTAGTAGTAGTAGTAGTAGTAGTAGTAGTAGTAGTAGTAGTAGTAGTAGTAGTAGAAGTAGTAGAAGTAGTAGTAGTAGAAGTAGTAGTAGTAGTAGTAGTAGTAGTAGTAGTAGTAGTAGTAGTAGTAGTAGTAGTAGTAGTAGTAGTAGTAGTAGTAGCAGTAGTAGTAGTAGTAGTAGTAGCAGAAGTAGTTGTAGTAGTAGTAGTAGTAGCAGTAGTAGAAGTAGTAGTAGTAGTAGTAGTAGTAGTAGTAGTAGAAGTAGTAGTAGTAGTAGAAGTAGTAGTAGTAGTAGTAGTAGTAGTAGTAGTAGTAGTAGCAGTAGTAGTAGTAGTAGCAGTAGTAGTAGTAGTAGTAGTAGTAGTAGTAGTAGTAGTAGTAGTAGTAGTAAAAGAAGTAGAAGTACTAGTTATAATAATATTATTCATACAATATAACAAGGTCCTTCAAGGAGTATCTTGCAACATATTTGGAAAAAAACACAAGACAAAGTATTCATCTACGAGGCAGACAACAACAAACAAAACTGACTAAAACAATACATTAAATAAAGCCAACCAAACAATTACCGCCTTGGAACGGTCTCTTCTGGGCCGTGAAAGCAATAAAAACTGCCTACAGTTACTTAAGTACATGGTATTATCAGACTGACACATTAAAACCAATCAGTTTTGACACACAACTACAAACAAGAAGCAGTATTGTGCAATTATAAAAACTGGTATCCTAACAAAACTCTAGACTTAAAAAAAAAGATCTTCCAGTGGTAACAGTCTTGTTAAATAATGACAGTTGAGTAGAAGAGGTTAATTTCCAATGTGCAGTTCAATTTGTAAATGCGTTAAGGTTAGATGCCTGACATATTCATCTCCTAGTGGGGTTTGATTAAGTGCAAAATTAAATAAATATTTGTAAAACAATAGGAAGCATGTTAAGAATTACAAGCCATTAACGGTTTTAACAAGTGCTCTAAGCAACCCAAGAAACAAAGATAAATGATTCATTTGTACAAACAACATATTGTGTTATATACATGTACACACAGACATTTCTACATTTCGTGTTTAGATCATCAATGTTTAAAACATAAATTATGGAGTTGCTAGTTGTTTTGTAATTGTAATATTTGTTAATACATCTTTTTACGTTAATCTTTAAACGTCTAAAATACCAATGTATTAGATACAACAAAATCATTTAAGAGTTTTGCGGAAGACCTATCTGAATTGTAAACAAGCTCGTGTGATGTGTGCACACCCATTTTACCCACTTTAAACATGGACAAGAAACTCGTTAAGGTGACTTGTTCCTTATAGATCTAGTATAATTATTTAGCACTTCATTTTCACAATTTATATTTTGTAAGTGTCTGGATCTGAATCGATAGAGAAGGGTAAATACTTGCATTAAAACTTGGATATACTTGCATTAAAACTTGGATAGACCCGCATTAAAACTTGGATATTCTTGCAATAAAACTTGGATATACTTGCATTAAAACTTGGATATAATTGCATTAAAACTTGGATATACTCGCATTAAAACTTGGATAGACTCGCATTAAAACTTGGATATTCTTGCAATAAAACTTGGATATACTTGCATTAAAACTTGGATATAATTGCATTAAAACTTGGATATACTCGCATTAAAACTTGGATATACTTGCATTAAAACTTGGATATACTCGCATTAAAACTTGGATATACTCGCATTAAAACTTGGATAAACTCGCATTAAAACTTGGATATACTTGCATTAAAACTTGAACATAATACCGGCATTAAAACTTGGATATACTCGCATTAAAACTTGGATATACTCGCATTAAAACTTGGATATACTCGCATTAAAACTTGGATATACTTGCATTAAAACTTGGATATACTCACATTAAAACTTGAATGTGCTCGCATTAAAACTTGGATATACTCGCATTAAAACTTGGATATACTCGCATTAAAACTTGGATATACTTGCAATAAAACTTGGATATACTCACATTGAAACTTGGATATACTCGCATTAAAACTTGTATATACTCACATTAAAACTTGGATATACTCGCATTAAAACTTGGATATACTCGCATTAAAACTTTGATAGACTCCCCGCATTTAAACTTGGATATATGTAAGAATATATTGCGCATTATTTTTTGTCATCTTAAACAAAAAGTATATGCTATTTTCATATTCATATTACTGTTAATCTAGTTTAAAAATTGTATGCATGAGTATTAGGAATTAAATATGCATTGGATGTAAATTTTATGAACATTTTGGGAGATTTTAGTCCATTATAAAGGTATTTTCTTTGATAAATCAATAGGTGTAAAGCATTATGCATATATATGATTAACAATTTAAAGAAATATCTGTTGAATTTAAGACTCCATATTATTTACTCAGTTAAGTTATATTCAAACATGCAACTTTATATCTTACATCAATATTCTTTTTCATTTTCTTTACATCTTATAAAAAAATGAACAAATATGAGCTTCAATTAAATCAATGTGCTTTTAATAATCTGAAATGAATTTTATATTCATGAGCATTGCTTTTTTGTAAGTCTTGTTTATAAATGGATCAGTGGTAGTATTTGTTATACTTTATGCGCCAAGAGCTTGTGACAAAGAATTTGCCGGCATTGAAGATGCGTTCTATTGCAAGAGATCAATGAGCATAATGCACTTAAGAAATATCTATTCCTACAGCAAACAAACCTTAGCACAAAGTTTACACAAAAAAAATATGCACACTTATACGCATAAGAAACACGTTCAGAAAACAAGCATTTACAAAATATTATGCACATAATGTTTATAGATTACATTCTAAGTGATTGGCTCACATTTTATACAACAGTGGGCGTTGTCGCAATGGAGTCTCGCTATAGTTTAATTTTTGCACGTTTGCATGTCATCGTATAACAAAACGATTTGATAACTGTAGTATTTTAACTTATCTCCATTTTTTAAGATATCATGCAAAAGTGGAAATAGGCCATTATAGATAACAAATGCATTTCATGCTTATGGGCGAAAGAGTGAGAAATATCAGTGAAAGAAAACCCTTCTATTTCAATCTCGCCCACAGTTAAATGATAGGGTTGTCATTTTAACTCTGGGTCCCGTGAGGGTATAAATAAATAATACTGGCAAAAACAGCTGATTAAAACACAGTTTAAAGACGAAATTAGCATGAATAAAAAGGGATTTTTGTCGATTTCAATGAATGATTATATTTTATTTCACTCGTGGTCACAAAAAAAAAATAATATATTTTCTATGGCCAATAGTGAAATAAAATACGATTATATTCCGGAATCGACAAATATCATTTTATACTGTGATACATAAATGTTCAATTTGTTTCATGACCTCATAGTATAGGTCACACGGTTGAATGGTTGTTTATACGTGTTTGTGCAATTCTGAAGTCTAAGTATTCTCTTTAAATAAAATATGAAACACTGCGAGGAAGAGTCTTAGACTTAACACTTCCACAAAACATCTTCTCTTCTTTTATTCTTCTTTTTTCGTAAACATTTATAAACTGTACAGTATATTATATTTATTCTTACGAATTATAAGTGATTTTTTTTATTTAAGGGACATACAAAGTGTACTAACTTTAAATAAAAATGATATAGTAAATAACACAACACATAGAACGCACTGGCCGATTTTAAACAATGTCGTTTCTTCAGAGATTAAAGTGGTAGAAAACAAACATAACCAGAATTTAGAGCAACATGTTTTTAACCACTGTTAGAACAACTGGATTCTGAATTGAAATTATGCCATATTATCTACATATTATACAGCGGCGCAGTATCAAAAATCGAATAAATTCCGACATTTCAGACGATGCAGAAAAAAAGTTGTACTGAGTATCGTAAATGAATATGAGCTTACAAAGATAATGAATGGAGGTCATGTTAAGATCATGTCTTTACATCATTTATCTGTTATTTGTCCATGGTAATCATTGATTTTTCTCAGTAAGCAATAATGTTCTTCTGTAACTGATTTTTTTGTACAAGAAAACGACTCCATTTGTCGAGTCCAGACTGTAAAATGAAAACCAAATTGCTATATTTACCCAATATCTCAATGTAAATAAAAGAACGTATTTGAATGTTCGTAATACTTTTAATGTAAACTTCAGGTTAACACTATTGGCGGGCTGACCGTGCCTTCAACAATATCCGCATCTTCTGCATTTTGCATCTAGAAACATAAATAATTATTAGGTGATCTCGTACTCGTATACAGAACTGTTTCATGTAGAACTCGTATATAGAACTGTTTCATGTAGTACTCGTATATAGAACTGTTCCATGTAGTGCTCGTATATAGAACTGTTTTATGTAGTACTCGTATATAGAACTGTTTCATGTAGTACTCGTATATAGAACTGTTTCATGTAGTACTTGTATATAGAACTGTTTCATGTAGTACTCGTATATAGAACTGTTTCATGTAGTACTCGTATATAGAACTGTTTCATATAGAACTCGTATATAGAACTGTTTCATGTAGTACTCGTATATAGAACTGTTTCATGTAGTACTCGTATATAGAACTGTTTTATGTAGTACTCGTATATAGAACTGTTTCATGTAGTACTTATATATAGAACTGTTTCATGTAGTACTCGTATATAGAACTGTTTCATGTAGTTCTCGTATATAAAACTGTTTAATGTAGTTCTCGTATAAAGAACTGTTTCATGTAGTACTCGTATATAGAACTGTTTCATGTAGTACTTGTATATAGAACTGTTTCATGTAGTACTCGTATATAGAACTGTTTCATGTAGTACTCGTATATAGAACTGTTTTATGTAGTACTTGTATATAGAACTGTTTCATGTAGTACTCGTATATAGAACTGTTTTATGTAGTACTCGTATATAGAACTGTTTCATGTAGTACTCGTATATAGAACTGTTTTATGTAGTACTCGTATATAGAACTGTTTCATGTAGTACTCGTATATAGAACTGTTTCATGTAGTACTCGTATATAGAACTGTTTCATGTAGTACTCGTATATAGAACTGTTTTATGTAGTACTCGTATATAGAACTGTTTCATGTAGTACTCGTATATAGAACTGTTTCATGTAGTACTCGTATATAGAACTGTTTCATGTAGTACTCGTATATAGAACTGTTTTATGTAGTACTCGTATATAGAACTGTTTCATGTAGTACTCGTATATAGAACTGTTTTATGTAGTACTTGTATATAGAACTGTTTCATGTAGTACTTATATATAGAACTGTTTCATGTAGTACTCGTATATAGAACTGTTTCATGTAGTACTCGTATATAGAACTGTTTCATGTAGTACTCGTATATAGAACTGTTTCATGTAGTACTCGTATATAGAACTGTTTCATGTAGTACTCGTATATAGAACTGTTTCATGTAGTACTCGTATATAGAACTGTTTCATGTAGTACTCGTATATAGAACTGTTTCATGTAGTAGTACTCGTATATAGAACTGTTTCATGTAGTAGTACTCGTATATAAAACTGTTTCATGTAGTACTCGTATATAGAACTGTTTCATGTAGTAGTACTCGTATATAGAACTGTTTCATGTAGTACTCGTATATAGAACTGTTTCATGTAGTACTCGTATATAGAACTGTTTCATGTAGTACTCGTATATAGAACTGTTTCATGTAGTTCTCGTATATAAAACTGTTTCATGTAGTACTCGTATATAGAACTGTTTCATGTAGTAGTACTCGTATATAGAACTGTTTCTTGTAGTACTTGTATATAAAACTGTTCCATGTAGTACTCGTATATAGAACTGTTTCATGTAGTACTCGTATATAGAACTGTTTCATGTAGTACTTGTATATAAAACTGTTTTATGTAGTTCTTGTATTTAAAACTGTTTCATGTAGTACTTGTATATAGAACTGTTCCATGTAGTTCGCTGGGTCAATTGAGGATCCACATGTATATTGAGGAACAATTTTAGTGAACCAATACCAGTTCATTTAGATAAAGTTTGGTGTCATTTAATTACTAAAGTGTGGTCATTATCATTTCAAATTGTTTGAGTTTGACCTTTGATAGAAGGCAACTATAAATGTATTAACTAAAATGAGAAACAAATAACATATCCATGTACTATTCGTCTTGTAATGAAAAGCTTTATTCTTCAATGTCAATAATTATAATAAAATTGTATAATAATGATAATAAAAAAATATGAATCTCAAGCTGTTAAAGTCAAACATTTGCCAACTTTTATTGTGATGTATTATAAAGCCCAGTCCTTTATCTGTCGCAAATAAAAAAATTGTTCGGGTCCATTTAATTTGCTGCTATGTTATTAACATGAATTATGTATTTGCTACGTCTGTGGTTTGATAACAAAGACACGTTGCAACCAGACTATGTTGTTGATTTACTTATTACTGATCGCAAGATCAAGTGTCGATGTTCTCTCATTTTATACACAACAGAATAAAGTAAGATTTGAGTTCAACACATCGCCCATGCTCTTTTGTTTAGTCAGCAGAATGGGTTGACTGTAACTGGAATTTACTTTGTAAAATATATACAATATACTGTGTTCATACGGTATGACTGACCTTGGTCGTGTCGATTTTTAAAGGAACATAACAGATAATACTTTTGTAAAAAAATATAAATAAAGACCACTTTTCATAACTACACAAATATAGTACCGAAATAATTTATTCATTCTACACAACTTACAGGGTTTAATCAAAATATGTTTTCGTAAACAACTAAGTATTCACGAATGTCTGCCTTTCACTGGGTTTATTTTCCTTTTACCCACATTTATTCCTGGCGAGAAATTAAATAGTTTATTCAGAGGAACGTTTTCGAAATGATACACTCAGATAAATTGATAAATGTTCGCCGCCCCAAATTGGATGCAGCTCAAGATAATTATGATGAGTTATCATAACATTGACATATAAAGCATAATTAACAATTCCTTTTGTCATTTATAATAATTGGAAGGATCTCTATAATAACTTTATATTACCAACAACCATTTTGTCAAAATTAACCAAATGTTTAATTTGATTTAATGACATTTTGCATATACGAAACAGACGTTTATCCTTGTATATTAAGAATTAGCATCACATGTTTTTAGAAATCTAACCCATCCTTAGTATGCACGTTGTACTACATTCGTTATCGGGTTACGTATGAAATGCGACTTGTTTGAACAACCTGGTGGGATTTGATGTTTTTATTGGCGTGCGAAAGCACAAAATACCTTTTAGCTGCACTTAAATATGACCTAAAGTCGTTTTTATGAGACATTTACTAAGAGGAGGGACTGGTTATGCCTTAACTCACCCATCGCTGTCAGAATCAGCATATTTCCATCCTTTATTAAACTGTTAACAAGTGCACAAAATTATAGTTAAGAAAGCCTTATTTCCCCTACAAAACTATACCCATATCACATTTAGTCCTACGCCTGCATAAAAATACAAACTGAAAAAAATGAAATATTAGACCAAACAAAAATCGAATTATTATATGACTAAGCGCACTGCAAAAAAATAGTACCTTAACGCTAATGTCACTTCATAAAATTCAACCTTGTTTGTGATATTATATTTCTTATAAAGTTCACAACATGTTTACGTTGATGAGTAACAGGGGGAATTTAAAATGTGCAAGTCAATCTATAGAAGTTTAAATTTGATACGCATCATATTTACATAGGGGGCTTTAAGTACACAATTAAAGATGGAATCCGACAGTTTGCCTATATATAATATATATGTAACAACACACATGTATTACCTTTGTTGTGTACAGTATCCGCATAATTACTACAAAAAAGACTTAAGTTTAAGTAAAGGCTATTAAAACATTACCCTAATCGTGAAAAATATCGCGCTAAATTACCATTATTTCCAAATCTATAAATACGCCTGCTGGAGATTTCAGCTAAAAATAGATATCGATATCAGAGCTGATTACCTTGATGGTCATGTAACGTGATATCAAAATTAATTGGTCACGTGCTTTTCTTAGCCTAAAAATACCTTACTGTGCAGCGTGGCTCGGATAGGAAATACCTTTCTGTAATGACAAGTAATGACAAGTGGGACGCTGTGCTTTATTTTTCAAATGGATGTAAGGCTTCACTGAACAGCATTCCGCAAGATCTTTTCAGGTAATAATAATAATTGATTTGGTTGCATGAGAGAACAAAATATTGGTCCAAACTATCGGATACCACTTTTAACAAATTCTTCCAATGACAAGAAGAATCACTGTAAGTAACAGGAGCCATTAAAGGTAACAACACGTTTACAGGGAGAGGCCAACGAGACGACATAATAAAAATTCCTGCACTCAGCACCTTAATTGATAGGATATTTACAAAGACGCGTCTATTTAACAATTTCTTTACAATTCAACTTCAAATTATGATACACGTATGTGACTTTGCTAGTTTCTGTAAATTTTAAATGAACATAGACGAATTTCTTCCACCATTTCTATGAGGAGATGTTATATTTGCAGCATGCACGCTCAAGACAGCGATGTTCTTTTTTCACATAACTCGCAATGTTACCGTCGAATTGACATTAATCTCTAAACGATGCATTTGACAAAATTTGTCTAAATAATTGAAAAATCAAAGTTGCGTGAACTTCGCTGGAACAGCCTGGATCTCATATAATTATCTTTGTGCTAAATGAAAAGGTCGTTGTACGAACAAGATTTTATAACTGGCATTTGGATTTATTTGTATTTATGTGAACATAATCCCATTTAATAATGTATGTCAAGAAGATGACCATTGCGTCATTATTTGATTTAGCCAGTACAGTATACACTGTAAAGTCGTTGAAATGGCAATTTGATAATATTTTAGACATAAAAAAGACAAAATGAATATGGAGTACATACTTGCAAAATTTAGCTTTTTAAGAATGTTTAAGAACAAATACATAAAAATAGCCACAGGCCTTGTTAGTACAATTTCCCATCATGCTTGAGGGCGATTTTTTATATTCAATATATACATAGCTCGCAAAGTTTACAATGGTTTTGGTAATTTGCATATTCTCATACAAGATGTTTGCTTGTGCCGTTTAATCAATACTGTCATCACATCACCATGTTTTATAGATATGCGGTGTCTAAGGTCTGCTTACAAAGATAACTTATCTAAGATTCTGTTTGATAAACAACATTTCGCACAATCAAGTGTCGAGTTACCGCAAAATATATAAATTAACTGTTCTGTTCATTTAAATAAGTTATTATAATATGACAATTTGTGTCTTACACACGCTTTTGTTATTATTGTTGTATGCACACGGCCTGTCAAAAAGCGAAAATCGACTTTGTATATAGAGTAAATGCTAAGTTGTTTATTGGTTCAGACTATAGTTTGCCGTTCATGAGCAGAGCAAGACTTTAGTATAAGTCTTAAAAGAAACTGCCGCCCCAGCTTAGAATAATGTTATATAATATAGAAAACATTAACCACATAAATAAGTATAATAGAAATAACAAATAATAATAATAATAATAATAATAATAAGCATCATCATTATCATCATCAACAACATCATCGTCATCATCAGCATCAAATATAACCATAGAGTTGACCAGAAAATGTTGCTTAATTAGTTTTAATAATCGCGTAGGATATACTTTTCACTATTGCAGTTGAGAAGCAAGAAACTAATCTGTGAGAATATTGTGTTCAATCTGAAGTTCTACTATTTTTGTATTATCAAACCAATAACAAATCAATTAATTGTCATTTGCATACGCAGCATTAACCATAGCCACAGAACAAAAGGATGTCAACATACGGTTTCAAAGTCTCGTAACGTAATGAATGTTTTGAATATTCAGTAAACAGATGTCAATTTGGATGGCAAGTCTGATACTTTAATATAAGTCATTAATAAACGCAAACTTCGTCACTACGCTGCCGCACCAGAGCATTGTAAAAACATATAAATCAAAAAGTGATGTGACTGACATCAAAATTATTGTATTACTAATAATAGTTTGATATTTTTACCTTAAATCTCATCAACACCTAAATTCTGCTTAATGCCGTGGCTCACACTTTGCCACACTGTCTTTCTCTAAGTACATGGACACTGTTCTCTGCTTAGGTCTAGCTTACTTATTGTTATTCCAAATGTATATTGTCCATTAAAGGTATTATTACATACTATGAGTTGAATTGCAATTTCTGATAGAACGCATGCTTCTTTTATGGAATAGTATACCATGGTTATATGATTATTATTTTGCCGTATCATCCACCAATACACGCAATATATAACATCCTGTGCTATGAAATTAAGTGATATTTACGATGGCATTGATCTGATGGAGTACACTAGTAAATGTCCAATTTGTCTGAAACAAATGCCCCAATGCCTGACTGCACTGCCAGTTATGTTGCGATAGGGACACGAATGTATTCTGCAATCTATATATCTGGTAGAAAGAAACTTTTGTTGCTTTTTGTGTGAATGCGTCATGGTGTTGTCGTCGTTGTTTCGAAATTATAACTCGAACACGTCACTCAGACACGTTAGTAAAACACTTACTATAATTTGAAAGGATATTTCACCTTTGGCTTTGAATCGAATTACTAAAATAATGTTATTTGTATCTTTTGTGCTCGTAACTTTTTTATAAATAATGTTCATTTGGCATGAAACATCAATTCATTCAATTGATAATAAGCAGAAAAGGAGATCGCTCTTGTTTCACGTGTATGCCTTATTGTATCAATACTCGTACTTTGCATGTACATTTTACCCTGTGGTTATTGGTGCGTGGAGATATGAACATAGCAAAACAAACAATTTTCTTAAGTCTGCAAACCATTAAAATTATGTTCTACTTAGGCATTGTATGTCAAAGCATTGGAACACTGATAGAGCTAAATTTATTTATCTCTGCTACAGCCCCTCAACAAGACCTTAAACAAAACAGTTGCACCGATACAAGTAGTGCAATCGATAGAGCGTCGCCTCCTGGTAAGGGAGGCCCTGGGTTCGAACCAAAGTCGTAAAAATTGTCAAAATGGTAGCGGTATAGCTTCCTTCCTAATGCTCAGGCAAATATAAGGGTAGTCCCACAACTGGTTGGCCAGGTGTCATACTATGACTGGGTGTGGTTTCATTCCAGCAAAAGTTCACGACAAATATAAGGATAGTTCCATGGCTGGTTAGCCAGGTGTCATAATAAGACTGGTTTGGTTTCATTCCAGCAAAAGTTCACGGCAAATATAAGGGTAGTTCCACGACTGGTTGGTCAGGTGTCATGATAATGTGACTGGGTGTGGTTTCATTCCAGCAAAAGTTCACGGCAAATATAAGGGTAGTTCCACGGCTGGTTGGCCAGGTGTCATGATAATAAGACTGGGTGTGGTATTATTCTAGCAAAAGTTCACCGCAAATATAAGGGTAGTTCCACGGCTAGTTGGCCGGGTGTCATGATCATGTGACTGGATGTGGTATTATTCCAGCAAAAGTTCACCGCAAATATAAGGGTAGTTCCACGGCTGGTTGGCCAGGTGTCATGATAATGTGACTGGATGTGGTATTATTCCAGCAAAAGTTCACCGCAAATATAAGGGTAGTTCCACGGCTGGTTGGCCAGGTGTCATGATCATGTGACTGGGTGTGGTATAATTCCAGCAAAAGTTCACCGCAAATATAAGGGTAGTTCCATGGCTGGTTGGCCGGGTGTCATGATCATGTGACTGGGTGTGGTATTATTCCAGCAAAAGTTCACCGCAAATATAAGGGTAGTTCCACGGCTAGTTGGCCAGGTGTCATGATAATAAGACTGGGTGTGGTTTCATTCCAGCAAAAGTTTTAAGTGGACACCTAACATACAAAACAGTTGCTCAATCAACTCTTACAACCAGTGGTATGAATGACACAGCTACAAAAACACGCAGTACAAGTAACAAAAACTATCAGTATCAGATATCTTAAAGAGATGAGTTGACAGCAGTTTTTAGAAGATGAGGAAGAGTTGGGTATTTTACATTTGCTATCCAATTAGCAGACGTTTAAGGTTAGTAAGGTTAGACGCATCCCATTTGCATTACAGTGAACGCTTCAAGTTCACAATCGAGTAAGCATTTTAAGCAGTTCGAGCCAACAAATGTCAATATTTGAGGAATTGACAAATTATTTTAGATATGTGTCTAAATATAATGAAACTTATTAAACTTATTATATTATAAAATTAACTAAAACATAACAGACATGTATACAAGGTTGAACATATTACACAGTAAGCAACTAACGTAAATTTGATGATTTATATACATAAATCCTTCAGTTGACTAGTTGCTAACTTTCTAATACATTCAACTTTGAATACATGTCTGTTATGTCTGTTTCCTAAGTGTTTCAACTTATGTAAAAATAGTTCGCATTAAATACAAGAACAACATTATTCTAACGTTATGTAATTGAAATTAATATCTGTTTCTGTTTCAAAAACCCAGGAGTTTAAGCATTTATTTTAATCACGTTGAACAAGGACAAAAAAATCGTAAAAGTGACATGCTTTATATGTCTTTGGATATTATTAATTTGTGCACCAGGTTGATTAATTATATTACGTAGACGGTTAGTTTAAATTTGATACCGCAGTGAACGCACTTGGAGGACAATGACTCGAATATTTTCGATTTTTGTCTCTATGTACGGTATTGAAGAAATATTTGTAAGGACTCATGTTGTTACCAAAATTTAAAAAAAAAAATATTATTCTGTGTTACACTCTAATAAAAATATAAGCATTAAAATATCAGAAGCTAAATACATCAGTTTACTAACCAATTATTATGATATACACGCGCGCGTACAAAGATCCAGGAATACAACAAGTGTCCAGACACAATGTATCAATAACACTTTTGACATTAAAGTTTCCGTTATTTGTGATGATCTGTGCCTCTATATGTAATTTTCACTCACTGGAAATGTTTAAGTTTACATTATATAGTCAATGTGCCCAATAGATCAGTGCACAGTCAATTCGGCTAGATAGTAAATTGTGGCATTTAAAAGTTTGGCAGATGAAGTTATAGAGGCCAATCCCCCCAAAAAATGTAGTGTGCATAGTTTCTGTTTCTTGCATGAATGAACCAGTTGTCAATGAAGACACCAACAAATGTGTAATTATATCATCACACGTGTCAGACTGACACGGGCAAAGACTCAAGCAACCGATACATCTTTTGGCAATTAAACTGCCGGCCCCATTCCACTCAAGAACTCACATACACCGTTTTATGACTTCCGTTGTCAACACTCAAACTATTTGACATCTTACGATTTACAACCTCCCTCGTCTTTCTTTATAGGTTTGAGCAGGAGGCGAGTTAAGCCTATTGATAACAAAGATAAACTGACAATGATGTTTTAGCAAATGACCTTGATAATAACGACAACTGTCTCTGATGTAAACCGTTACATAATACTAGCGGATTAATAATATACGTGGGATGATATTTAAGAAAAACTAATATTGACACAATCCGTGATGGTGCATAATAATTTATTCGAAATACATCAAACCATTTTAATCAGAAGATACTTAATTTCCAGGCTAACTACTTTTGCCACCAATTCGTAGTTTCATAAAATATTACTTTAAAAGCCACACCATGGAAAATGGTTAACAGCAGCAAATCGTACATAATAAAAAATCTTTCAGCTGCAAGAGATTCTCATAAAATGATACTATTTCGAAATATATTTAATGCACAGTATGCTATTTTCCTGTAAAAAACTTTATAATTAGCATAATCTCAGATATTCGTTTGTTTTTCGCTCTGAAAACTACAAATACTTAAGCGAAGGCCTACATTTCTTTTTATTCGGACCTTACTTAATTTATACATTTAATCTACATACAATTTATCCAAGAAAGGGTCTCTCAGGTTAGTCGATGACTGCTCGTCCTAATTTGTATGCAGCTCCTTTTTCCAATTATAAATCATCACAAGGCCGTATTTTGTTTTCAATGTCATATTTTATCAGAAGGAATACAGACGTCTTCACCATTTAAATTACATTGTATATAAAAACATCGATATTGTCACATTTAAATACCAAGTAGTTACAAATGTGTGTTACAAATTCCTTTTACATACTTCCAAATGCGAAACGTCACGCATATAAATCCGAGAGACATGCTGACACTAAACTTTTTATAACTATGCATGCAGAGATGTTTTCATCTACCACTCCCTTCTCTTGTATGTATTGAAATAGAACCTTTAACTTTATTCATATACAATATTAATGTATCTATTAACATTTCTGTAGCTGGTAAACAAATGTTTAGATGGGTCAGTTGAATTTATTGCTATCCCTAGATGTTAACAGTTTATGTCATACGTATTGCATCACATGTTTTTAGAACAATGGAACAAGACCAGTACCCTTTTAACAAATTTGGTATGTCGCGATTTAAGTTTGTACCCGCGACCTTTCGTACATGGAACCGACGCTATACATTATATATGTACATGTACCTAAAGCGCTACCAGGGATACGAGACATACCTGATATGGTTCTACAAAAACATGTCAGAATATTTGAAAGTGGTTTAGTAAAGAGTGGAACTATTTTTGTATGGATTCACCCAAACCGAATTACACATGTCAAGGCCGACTGTTCATACTATAAAAAGATGATGCTTTGTAAACAAACAAACAAATACAGCTGTTGTTTTGGTTATGTGATAAATACAATCTAATATTCGTGTTCATTAGATACTGAAAATATTGAACTTGTTAAAAGCAGAGCCTCGTTTTGTATCAGTTCGTCTAACTCGTTTAATATTTTCAGTATCTAATGATCACTCAAGCAAAATCTCTATTTATTTGTAATCTTCCCAATATTTTGCTATGTTTCATGTCATAAGCACCACCCATATATCACGAAGCATGATTTAAGTGCGCACTCAAAACAGGCCTGCACTAACAAAAAGGAGCTTTTTATGTAACACATGTCATTAAAGGCAAAACACTTGAACTAACTGACAAAATAAACAAAAGGAATAGGTTAAATCGTAAACCAATAACTTGTGTAATGATTACACTGATTTATCTACTTGTTATAATATTTCAATTTCAAAACAAAAATGCATGTAAATTACTAGTAACCTTATATTTTCAATTTTGCATCATTTTGTTTTGCTTTCGATATATCAACTTCTATCGTATTCAATCGAAGATCACTATTGTATTATGCAAAAAATATATATGTTTTTATTGCAAACAAACCCTTGCAATGTGTGCATAGACATTTGATCCACTTCGAAGACAATAAACTCATTAAAGTGGCATCATTATGCGCATAAGTTTGATAAATTACCATGTGTAGGTGGTTTGGGTCATATTTCATACTGCATACTGTGGGCGTACTTGCAATGAAGCGCTTGAAAGCTTCCATTTTTGAATGTTTTCATATCATCTTCAAAGAAAACGCATTACTTTTAATTTGTACTGCTAGTCATATTTTGACGACATTAACATACGGCAGAATATATAATAAAGGATGCAAATTTGATTATGCTACTTTAGAGTATATTAGAGGCGCCTGTGTTCAATCGGTTGGAGTCACCGGTGGTTCTTTCCAAATTTTTTTGTCTGGACTTTGCCTCCTACAAGAATAAGCTGGACGTCACCAATATGAACATATTGTGATAATGCGGAAAAATAAAAACATCTGTTTTTCCTAGCATTGTTTTGTACTCTGTCAATGTGATAGTCTGACAACTTTGGGCCAAAGTATTGTTAGTACATGTATTTTTGGATTTCAGTTAAACGTTCAATAACTAGACAGCTTAGAGTTAATATGTTTTAATATAAGACTGCTTTTCAACTAAAATATAGAAAATTAATCAAAATTAAAATATTGTTAAAAGAGATGCAACTTTAAATTTTGCATAAAAGATGTTCCTTCCTTTAAAGTCACAAACCTTAAAAAAAAAGAGAAAAAAAAGAAACATAAGAAACTTTCATGTAAGCGTTAAGACTGCAGTAGATCGTGCTGCGCTTGCAGCGATAATGACTCTGGGTGGTGGTGTTATTACAACCAAGGTCACATGATTACAGCATTTGTTTGCAGCCGAAAAATGAATTGAATTCCTGCTAGCAAGATGGATGTGAATGTGAAGTTAATGATTTCTTCATGGGAAAAAAAGGTACCATTTGTAGAATCCACACTGTAAAGTCAAAACTAACTGTATATAACATCGGCTTTGTTATCGAATATTCGCATGTTGACAAAACATGTTAATATAATCACATGTTTTTCTAAGGAATTTTGCGTTGCAAATTTAATGTTTAGTTCTGGTTTGAATTATTTTATATATTTGTGAGAATATTCGAAATATGTTGAAAGATTGTTTAATACGATTTAAATATAATAAAGCAATATTTGTTAAAATAGCTCAATCCAATGCTATTGAACACCCACTGTTGAGAAAATGCGAGTAATGAGTTCTACGCCTTAACCGTCTAAAACGTGCTTCTTTGTCCTATTGAAAAAGGATATAAGTAAAGATCTTTTTAGAGTTACCACACAAGTAAAAAAAACTACTTCGAGACAAAGGCATACAAAGTAAATGTAAAAATGACAATAACGCAAAGGCAAGACATTGCACACTAAAAGAAACACTGCCTTGGAAAGGTCAGTCGGCAAAAGGACCGACTGGCTTACTTTAACTTTGTTTTTGAAGCGCTCCAACTTCACATTTCCTGAAGGTTTTCTCACAGGCAAATAGTGTAAACAAAACTACCCCATCAAAAACTACAACAATAGGCATCGAAGTTAAAAACTGATAAAAATTCAAAAACATAATTCTTATAAAGTATCAACATTTGTACAATTTAAAAGAACATTTGAGTTATGTATAAAATGCCATGTTTATAGCAAAAAATATACTCCCTCTTTTATTTAATTATTATTATTTAGAGTACATATTTTGTAGCCGGTGATAGGGAGAGAATGTGTAAGCGGTCCGATTAGCTCAGTCGGTAGAGCATTCGCCCAGATTCCCGGGTTCGAGTCCCGGACTGGCTGCACATGTTTCTCCATATGTAACAAATGGCGCCAATCGTAGTCATATAGTCTGTGAAAATTCGTGGACGAATTTCAAGTTGCCCGGGCTGTATGTAGCCGGTTAATAGGGAAAGAAAGCGGTCCGGTTATCTTAGTAGGTAAAGCAATTCGCCCTGTTATCGAAGGGTCCCGAGTTCTAGTCCCGGACTGGCTGCACATTTTTCCCTATGTAACAATTATACATTATAAACAACTTTATTCTTTGTATTTATATAAAGACAATGATACATATGTAAAATTTGTCAAAAATATATTAGACACACAAAGAAATTAAATTTGTACTTAGGAAATAACTGCCATTGACAAGATGTTCAGTCTAGACTCAAGTCCCTGGTCGTTTTTCAATACAAATTAATGCTTTCTTTTGTCAGCAATAGGGGGCAATTCTGCATACGTGCATTTTAAAGTGATAGAATATCTCTTCATTTGGTCCAGACAGTTTGATTAATGATTCCAGGTAAAGTAGCTTTGAATTCGACTACAAATCTAGTTAATGAACCTAAGAGTTATGGATAGATATACCAGGATCTGAATCTAATTGAGAACAGACGTCTTACGGCGAGGGAAAGTGCACTAAACATACACATGTATAGGTTTACAGAAGGGCTACGAACGCAAAACTGGTCGGACATAAGATATCTGAAGCTATATGCAGAAACACAAGCAAGCGTTGGAACATAACAACATGATTGTTTTTATACATATACATAGAGAGTTCCAAGGCGGTAACTGTCGGGTTTGCTCTAGTTGTTAAATGATTCATCACGGATTTGTTTTTACTTTTACATTTGGCTTGCATGTGATCACCCACGTGTCCTGTGCCTTCTCAAATTTTTGTATTGGTGCAATGCTCAAAGGGCCTTGTCATATATATTCTTCATAAATACTATCCATTTACTGAAATTTGTTATTTATGTTTTTTAACTTGATCGATTAATCTTGAAAATATGTAGTACACCTTCACCACAAGCCAATCCACTGATATTTGTACTGTACATGTATAATTATGTAAATTGTTGTATAATTATATTGTGTACACCTGGCTTATAGCTATATGTATTTTGAAACTCTAAACTCTATATATTCTTATCAGTTCATATTGTGTGTCTTCGATAATGTCCCAACACATATCGTTTGGATTAACATGTACAAAGACTTATTAATATTAATACAACGTTATAAATCACGCTTAATAGGTTAACTGTTTCTGGTTAAATTAATGCTGTCATTAGCGCAATGCCTTATAATAATGTCAGAACACACGTAACAAGTAAAAGAAACAGATATTTCATTTTATGATCATTCAATTAAATAAAATATTTGTAGCAAAGACTGTATGAAAGAAAAAAATCTTAAGCAAATGCCAAACGCGTTTATGTGGCATTTTCGTTGTCAGTTACAGGCAATCCCAGTTTGGCTTGAGGTTAGAAAATAAGTTGAGTGAGACAACAATTATAGTCTAAGCAAATGAATTGCAGGAGAGTTGTGCAAAAATACTTTTGTGTTTGTCATTTTCGATGATATCTTATAGTCAAATTGACCATCGCAACCAGACATTGTAGACTTGCTGTTCTCCTGGATTTTTGCCCACGTGGAAAAACATGTCAATGAAAGGTGCAATAGTTACAGTGTTTTAAAATTAGTGTCATTTGTTGCATTTCAAATTGACTCTTCCTCGGCTATTAATCAGTTCAACTTCAAAGCCAATCACATAACGGCATTTCAACACATGTTCGCGATGCTCAGCCCTAAATCAGGCATTAGTACAGTTGTTGGGAAAGCTATGAACATTTTTATATATAAATATTAGTGTTTCAAAACCAGTCTTTGATACTTATATGTTATAAAGGGCCTATTTGGAACTTTTATGTAAATTGCTCGCAGATTTGTGCATTATATGCACACTAACTGTGCTGATATTGTTGCTTTTCCAATAAAGAAAATGCTCCAAATAGACATCTGAAAAAATTAATTACTTTGTATCTGTATTTTAACATATTTTAAGGTTTCTCTTACGTATCAACAATTTTAGATTTATGCGAACTGTTTTCTGACCATTGTATGTGTATATGTAAATGTTACAATTAATAAGATTTTAAGACAAAATATGACGATCATATGCATTTCTGACCTCGACACTGTTTGCATCTTTTTACCTTATGGCGCTTTAAAACATTCATTACAAGTGATGAAAATTAATAATATATAAAGGTAAAATGAATCGGACATTGTTCCCCTTTATTTTGTCATTCAAATGAAATAACATATCTATAACTAACAACTATAGCTCCTCAAATGACGAATTAAAAACACAAAGTCACCTGGCATAAACACGGAGGTGAAAGTCTTCTGCCACTGCTATGGGCCAATAAACCCTCCATACATCCCGAGGTTGCTAATTGGGTAATCATAATAGAGTAATTATAAAAAACAGCATATTGTCACTTTAAGCCATGGCTCCGTTTTTGTGTTACATTAATTGTGAGACACTTACAAGAAAACAATATACATGTTTTATAGATATAAGGGGCATATTGGGAAAAATAACTAAGTTAAAAAGGAAAACCTCTCATTACGATGCTGAATTCGCGTTTCCTAAAGTAAACAGTAAATAACGCCAGTAAAATAACAAAAAATCGACTGAAACTCTAGTATTCATAAAATGAGACACCTGACATAAAATTGCAACAACTATCAATGATGTTGAAAGAATAAAAAAATATTATTTTTATTGAAGATGTTACCCGTATTTTAGTCAGTTTTTAGATATATTTTCACTGTACTAGACACAATTCTTTCACCTAATATTAAGGAAGAGAAAGAATTTTTTAAACAAATATCAACTATAACACATTGCAAAAATTGTCCGTTCATTTTATATGCAAATTAACCTAATCGGGATACGTCTAAGCAATTACAAAACAATCGCAGAATACACATAACATGCTTAAGTTTTAACGTGAACAGCGCGGGGTTGTTTTGCCATTAATTGTTTAATCTAGTTAAAACGGCGTTCAATTAGCATTTCCTGTTTAATTTTTTTCGCTTAATATATTCGATATATCCAAATATCTTGAATTGTCCACCCATTTAAATGACGAAAACAATTAAGTTTGTTTCTTTATGAACAGAGGATTGAAAAATTGCATTTTTATTTTTTAAAAATGAATCTTTGCTAATACCGGTTCCTAATATGAGTAAGCAATATTTCCAGATAACATTTTTTGAACAATCGATATAACAACATTGGTAATACAATGATTTTAAGGACAAATGGATATAAAAATACACAAGGATCTGACACAATGTCTACAAATAAAAAAATAAGGACACTAGAAACACACTGTGTAAATGAAATCATAACTTTTATTTAAAAATCATTTTGCCGAATTGTAAGAGCGTATAAGCATGGGAAAGAAATGAGTTAAACTTGGCTAAAGCCCAAACTCCCACTCCACAAATCGTCGACTAATTGAACAGTAAATTATACAGTACTAGTTATCTTTATCCCCTTTTTTGGCAACCGTCATATTACCATGAGGTGTAAATTATAGCTGAAGACGCTAACTCAACTGTACAAAAAGAACTTAATTAGTGTAGCCTTAGACATAATTATTTTTTTTTCCGGTCTTTCTTTTCAAGACCAATTAACTTCAAAAAACAACCAACATATCTTGGAATTAGCTAAGTATATAGATCAGAACGAACTTGTATTTTGTTTACTTTACATGGTGTGTTTAAGAAATAAAGTTAGTCAAGACAGGTAACTTATTCCTTATTTACTTATAACTATACTTTGTTTGACATGGTATAATTTTTTTTTGTTTTTTTATGTTGTTAATGACTACAGATGCTTTTTTTAAAATAAGTATTACTATTATACAGCAACAATGCACTTTTGCCCCTTGCAAGATCTTTATCTTAATGGCGAAGTCTTAAAACATTTCTAGAGTGTCGATGCATTTAATGCATGTACATGCATAATGATAATGAAACTTAAACATAAAACAGAGATGGCTTTTCTGAAGCAGATCGATAGTAAACACAGAGATAGATGGACCAAGTTTCGATATACTGCGAAAGATGCAAATAATAAGAATGTTTAGAGGTAAGGCAATATTGCATTACAACAAATAAACAAACAAACAACCAGTAACACAGCAAACACAACTATATAAACGGAGCAGTAATGTTTTTAACACAATTACAAAATCTCGCAATTTACCAAATTCGATTCACACACACACACAAACATACACAGACATGCACACACACACAGAGCAGTGGAAATATGTTTTATAATAGGGATGACAATATGTTATTATTAACATACTCAAGCATTAGGATATGAATGATAAAGTATTTGAGTGGGGTTGCTTTGTTAAGCAGTATGTTACTTTAAAGCGAAACTGCGACCCATAAGTTTGGGAAATTTAGGAACAGTGACTGGCTTTTGTGAATATCAAGCACCTTTTTTGGTAGAAATATTTGGCTATTTGGTTACATCGCACCGACACAATTATGGTGATATTGGTGACAGTCAGCTCATTATAGCTGGAGACGGACCTTTGACTTGTGACTGGAAAGAAACAACTGCACACGGGGTAGAAATAAAATAAACGTTTTAAATTTAAACTACTACTATACCAAAGGCACGGTGTAAAACAGAAACGACAAATATGACAATATTAGAACATGCACTTTAATAACCGACTTCACGTGTATGATGAGCACTTGCCTTGAACGACATGTACACTCATAAGTTTATTAAATTAACAAATGTTCAAATATTAACGTTTGATTAGTTAAATAATAAATCTTATATTTGTGAGTACATAACACATAAAAGTTGTAACTCACAGGTAATATGTAAGTAGAGTTTCATTTGATTAAGAACCTCAAAAAATGACTATTTAGATCAAACTTTTTTTGGCATAAAACGGATTTAAAGGCCCAAACAATTTAAACTTTAATCAAAATTTAAACTTTTAAACTGTTAATATTAAATATGAAAATGTTTTCCTTTCATATCTGTATATGATTTACAATTCATACAAATGATAAAGTCAACAAAGGGCATTGAAGAGAAAAGTTATAAAATCCGTAACGGATCATGCATCCGACAACCGCCGAGTATAAACGAGTACTTGTTTCAACGTCGAAAAGGCTTTTGCTCAATCAGCATCCCCAAAGCTTATAAAACGAGCCCTACCAGCAGCAACTAAATCTAGATAAACAATTTTCAAATAATCAATTTTTGTGTTTCGATGACAACAACCGTCCAATTTGAATAACTCTTCAATATGTAAGCAGCTCATGTATCAGATAGTAACTTACTGCAAGGACCCATAATTATTCATTACCCTGATCTACATTACCGAACATTCGTTTGTACATGCAATAACTAGCCCTTATCTATTATGTTTTATGGCTTCACCCGTTTTTAAGAGGTTTGATTCATCTTTAACATGCACTTTTTATTTCGTGGTGAATATGTAGGCGGTGACATAAATTTAGTTTGAACAACCCGGACCTTCTTTTTAGTGGCAGAAGAAAGTAAATTTGCAACAGTGCGGCTACAATATGCACTTAAACAACTTTTTTTGTTGACGCAGCAGTCATTTAGGTCACTCAGTTAGCTGTATCGTGGTCGAAGCGGCAATGTTTTATACAATTAAATGTTCATTCATAAACATCCAAACGTTATAGATAAGCGTACACATAATTATTTAAACAGATGAAGAACATAGAAAACATTTCAGAACTACATAATAAATGCACATAAACACAATACTTTGATGATATATGTGACAAAAATAACGTGTTTATTTAAGTAAAGAAAGTGAATGGAAAATATTAACTGTCCGAAAGGGTTCGCAAATTATCACTGGTTCTTTCTAGGAATTGTGCCAAAGTGTATTATATCCTACATAAATCATATATTTCTCTGTTTAAACATCTAGATGAGGCCAAAGCATAGCGATTTACTGCTGGAAACACGATATACCTGATGTATATGCATAATTTTAGAGGTAATGCAATATCGCATTAAAACAAACAAACAAACAGTGTCTTGGCAAACACAAGTATATAAACGAAGTAGTTATATTACCAATTACAATAAAAATAATAAATGACAACGATTGAATGTTATATATATATATATATATACATAATGCATCTCTCTCTGTTTCTCTCTCTCTCTCTCACTCCCCCTCTCTCTCTCTCTCTCTCTCTCTCTCTCTCTCTCTCTCTCTCTCTCTCTCTCTCTCTCTCTCTCTCTCTCTCTCTCTCTCTCTCTCTCTCTCTCTCTCTCTCACCCACACACACAAAACAATGAAAATATATTTTATAGAAGGGATGACAGTATGTTATCGAAGGTAAGTAACATTTCATTTTTAAATTAGCACACCTGTTTGTGAAAGTTCCAAGGTTTCACTTATCATATATACATTCTGTCATTAGTGCACGATTAAAATATTTCTATGTCAATAGTTCATTTCTTAACTCAATGTAAAAAATAATATTAATTTGTATCGTTTTATTCACAATACGTGCCTACTGTCGCTTCACTTCAGTGAGATATATTTCCACTGTTTTCTTTTCATTGATAGGTGTAAGTATTTCATTGTTACACGAACCATTAAAATTGCAAAACATCGCGGAAAAGCGATCTGAGAAACGAACTATACCGGTTAAACTATAATAACATAAACACTTTATTATTTGTTATTAATCAAGAGCTTTTTATCATTTATTTCAAGACGTTATATAAAAAACATAAACAAGGGTTCATATCTTGTTCCCGTATTCTTTTAACATAGGGACAAAATACAAATTTATTTCGTTACTCCTCTCGCTTTACCAACATATTGATAACATGGAGATCTTTGTAACAACTTGCGAATAATGCACACACACTCACACACACACACACACACGCACACACACACACACACACACACACACCACTCTCACGCACACACACATACGCACACACACACGCACACACACACACACTCTCACACACACACACGCACGCACACACACGCAAACACACACACTCACTCACTTACACACACGCACACACATGCACACACACACACGCACACACGCACACACACACGCGCACACACGCACACACACACGCACACACACACACTCTCTCTCACACACATACACACGCACACACATACACACGCACATACACACACACACACTCTCTCTCACACACACACACGCACACACACACACGCACACACAAACAAACACACACATACACACTATTCATCTACTTCAAACATGACAATAAGCTCGCTAATGTGGCGTGTTCCATATGTATCTAGAATTGTGTTGTGTTTTTTTAGGCGCATCGGGTTTATCATTGACATTGTGTATGTGGTTTGTTAACATTTGATAAAATCGTGGGCGTTCTCGAAAGGAGAAGTTTAAAATAGTTTTACTTGATACAACAGGGGCGTATTCGCAACGAAACACTTTAAGTGTTTTCTCTCTTTCCAATTTATGCATACATGTTATCCAGTAAAATACACCAGTATTTTGTTCATCTTTACCATAATTACTCTCTGCTTGCATATTTGTCAGTTTAAGCTTTAATTGTTGGTCGATATACTTGAGTATGCCAATCATGCTGGTTTTATGATTAAACAAATATGCTAATAAGGGTTAAGACTGTGAAATAAATTGGTTTCTGGTATAACATGTCTACAGACCTAAGTATACTCGTTGAATTCTACATGAAATAACATTATTTGGACTCTTAGACTTTATCCTTAATTTGTCATCTTTAATTATAAAACAAACATATTGTTTGTAAAAATAAATAAACATCTGGTCATTATATCATGGATTTACCGATTTGTAACAAGTTTTAATTTGTACAAAACAAGCACAAATTTTTTGGACATAAATATTTAGACAGTATGGGATCAGCAATATTAGAAAAAAAATAAGAAAATATAAGACAAAGTCCTATGAACATTGCAAGATAAACAAAAATTGAGAAGACACAGGACCAAGGTATCCACATGCACGCCAAATGTAAAAATGAGAACAAATCTGTGATGAGTCATTTAACAATAAACCTTCGTTTTTACTTACCACTGTTAAAACAAGTAGCTCCTCAATTAAAATAAATTATTTATATTTTTCTCCTATACTGCAAATATATCACTAAATCCTATTAGAAATTGAATGCAGACAAACCAGCTTTATTTTTTGTATACGGTATATCGTTGAAATGAATGTTGTCTGTTTTAAGGTCAAGGGCATATAGCTTTACCATTTGTCTGCCTCTTGTTCATGTAAATCATTGACTTTCCTGTAGGCAAGACTGATGTGGTTGTATAGTAATTGATTTATCTTAGGGAGAAAATGATGTAAGTGGTCGGTATTATACTAGACAAAGCTGGTGAAATCTTTGTTAGCGAAGACATATATTCAATGTATTTAATCCAATGACTTTTATTGCTTAAGAAAAGTTGCATTTTGAATAAAGTACTTGTGAACTAATAACAATTAGATGGGTTATTTGTGTAAATATTTGAAACCTTTCGAAATGTTGAGTAATTCTTTGTATTCATTTGAAAACAAAGGCCAGAATTTTCTTTATACATTTCAATTAAAGCTCAGAAATCTTATGTTATTGTTGTTCTCGTACATCATTTTCAACATTAAACCATGCCTTATTAATTCTCCACAGCAGTTTTTCTAGTTTAAAGTTCAACCGAATGATTAAAGATTTTTTTCAAACTTTAGAGAACGTACTTAAGTTGTAACCCCTGTCACGGATTATGATTCAAGTTTCTACTCAACAACGTGTACCATAACCTTTGTCTGACAATTTAGATATAAGGCTATAAATCATATTATGACATTTGTTATTACTGGGGTAGAACACAGGACATGTTTTTGTTACAATGTACTGCACTGCATATGGAAAGCTTACAAAAAGGTTCGTCTTTAAGTTTTATCAAAAATAATGTTTCCTCTTTTCAGACTATATAAGGTTGATTTGTATTGTAGTAAAATTTCACTTCATTTAGTCCAGACAGTGTCTATGAGCGAAAAATTGAGTAAAAAAAATCTTTAATTTTCTGCAAAGATACGAGAAAAAAACTAAGGATAACTATAACATGTTCGGGCCCTGAAATAAAAATTGAAAACTCGTTCGCCCAGACGTCTGATTTCGATGAAAAGTGCATAGGTTTGCAGGGGAATTACAATTGCGAATGTAAAACTGCTAGATCGGTTTTCTTTTCCTTGCTTGCATTTAAAAACCCATGGGTAGTGCGAGGTTACAGCTCTGTAAAACCAGTTGAAGCACCACAGTCGGTAACTGTTGCCGACTGACTCTTCCAAGGCGGTAAGTGTTGAATTTGCTCTTTTTGTTTCATGACTCATCCCATAATTGTTTTTTCTTTTACAGTGGGCTTGTATGTAAATACATTTGTCCTGTGCCTTTTCAAATTTTGCTGTATATTGCAATGATCATTGGACTTTGCCATATTTCCTTACTCACTGATATAAGATGAAGAAACGCGAGCATTTATATTTACGAAAGGATTTTTCATTGTATCTTTTTTTGTAGTTTGAGATTGAAAAGATATAAGTTTGTCATTTATAAAGTCAAACAATTATCCTCAAGACATACCACAGTCTGAAGTAAAAACGCTGGTTCAAATGGGAATATGTGTCTGGCTAAATCATCGTTGTTATTAAAGTAATGAAATAGAAAGCAATCATTAAGAAATATTGGCAGTATATACCTAAAACCGATGTCATACACAGATCAAGCTCATCTTGTATTGCTGAAGTCTCAGCAATCAAACGGTTTTAATCTAAATGAGTTTGTCAAACCCTTTAAATGACGTGAACAAACTTTCATTTTCCTGTATTATAGGCAATTGAAAATCTCCATGCAATAACGAACATCGCAGGTGTGTTTCATTTGTAAGAAAAATATCATAATTAAAATATTAATACATGTTATAACAACTGTGACATGACAGTGTTTTATCGGATAAATGTATTAAAATGATTACAATTTAATATGATACTCTTAAGAAGAGCATATGAACGTTTACATTTTGACACTGTATGAAAAAGTGTTGAAAGTTTAAGATTTGCTATTTAGCTTTTCTATATTGCATTTTGATGAATAAAGAAGAGACTACTGCTACTTAAGAAAGGAGTAAGACGTGGAGATACCATATACACTCAATTAACAAATGATAAAACAATTGCACAATAATCTTTTGCAGCACTAGATATGTTTTATTAATATTCTTGTGGCTCTGAGAAACTATTTTTGGAAGACTAAACAACTGTACAAAACATACAACCTATTATGCAAATCCTTCTTACCTAGAGAGATGGACTTCTTTTCTAGTTCTCCCGAAGTACTTCAATAGTTCTTCTAGAAAGCAATTTGTCTGTAAATAAAAAAAAACACGTTTGTTTGTATTTTGTTATTGATTATAGGTAGTTTCTGGTGAATGTATATCGAAGTAACTTCCACTTGGGCAGAAACTAACTTTAAAGACAATGATGCCGTGTATGGCGTTGAATTTTATGGTCGATGTACGTTCTTGTTACATATAAATAGTGAAAAACGAAAATTTGCTTCTGTGATATTTAACTGTAATTAACTACAGTCGTGTTGTTTGAAATTTGTTCTTACAATAACAATTCATATTTAGAACATACCCAACTAGTAAGACTGTAATCTATCTGATGAATGCTAACGGCAGGTCTAGGCTGTAGATGCATTGAATGCTATCGATGCTCACGGGAAAACAACATAAGCATAAATGCACATAGCTTATTCTGACTGCTGTTCAATCGATTTTACATATTACAATGTCTGCCAAGTGTCAAACGCACATCGAAAGATGCTGATAAAGATACAAGACTTAAATTAAGGGCAGACAATTTCTCAATGTATGTATCTTAATGAGTTATAAACCTCATAAATATATATTTTTTATACATTTATTTTTCGTTATTTAAGTCTAGAACTGTTATAAAACGACAAAAATCACTTAGATTTGTATAAGCTTGCATCCACATTCAAAAGTTATGCTTCTGACTAGCTCACTTGGTGTTTAAAAGATATGGTTTATTTGTTAATTCGACGACACCAATACAATGATTCCAAATATCAACATGTACGAAATAGACAGCTTAGCACTTCGGTTTACATTTCTGATTAATAACGTCTCAAATTCTGTCAATCAGTTTGTCTTCTTTCACTACATGTTGCACATTAAATTTTTTAAGTCTTGCATGTGAGTTAACTTCAGCTTTTTGTTCAAGAAAGTAATAGATATTTACTAAAATAAGTGACACATGATTCTGTGAAAGTGTAGGATGACAAAATATCAGGCACTTAAATTATTTAGCTTGCTAGGTGATGAAATGAATGAGTAACAAGTAAATTATCTGACTTCACCTAATCGGAAAACAAACAATATACAATCTACTTATCTTTGAGGAGTTATAATAGCAATTTAGTACTGGGAATTTGATTATGCACCAAAAAGAGTAACGCTATGACTGTTATTAAAAGGAAGACGCCCTTTGAATTGGTACAAACACAAATGAGATGAACCATAAATAATAACATTTGTCCCTTAATGTTATAAATATTAATCTATACACGTTCCGTGTGCTGACTTATAACTGACAGATTTGTATAGCCACTCCAACCTTTTCATGAAGTCGTTTCTGTCTGTATCTTGATGTCTCATACAATGGTTAGACATATTTATCTCAATGTCAAGGTCAGATAATCCTTCAATATCTGCTGTTTGCGTTAGCATTAGGCGGTGGGATCAAATATATGAATGCGTCAACTTTTTCAAAAGTATTGAAGTTCAAAAGAACAGGGTGACAATATTAGGTTAAAGGTAGTTAATAATAGCTACTTTTCCGTCGAGGTAGGAATACAATTAGGCAGCAAATCAAGATTTAAAAAGAAAAACGCTATGAATATGTCATGTTTTCCAAAGTATTGCATTAGAAAATAAGAAACAGTCCTTTAAAAATTACCCCAAATATTAAAACAAAGGCATACAGAGTAAATGTAAAAGTGACAAAAACACATAGACTAGATATTACACACACAAAAAGAAATATCAACAGTTAGCGCCTTGAAAGTGCAAATGGATACGTTACCGGAGACAAAAAATGCAATGAAAGAGGATTATTGCCCTTACTGTCTCCAACGATGTACTGAAAAAAGAAAACAAGACGGAACTTGAGTTTTTGTGTATAGTACATTAAATAACAAAAAACGAAGCGCCCCTAACGTTAACTGATCCTAAAATTGAAATGACAGCTTGATGAGGCATGTAGCGTCTCACTTCTTTCCTTCACTGACCTGATGCAGATGATTTACATGTAAGCGAATATTGAAATCAAAATATTTCAACAGTTTTTCACCTCAACAAGCGGGATTGACATTGAGCATAACTTATGATAGCAAACTCTAAATGCTGTTGTAGTAAATTACCAGTACATTTGTGGGTTTTTTGTTGTTGTTTTTTGCAACTGGATTTAAAACCATGACCTTGAACACTCTGAACGGTTGCCGAACTCGAGAACAAAATGTTGTTATCTTACACGTTTGCAACATAAGCTTGTTAACAGTTTCAAAACACATGTGTGAATCTGTGTCAATAATATATAACATGGCTTTGCCATTACGTAAAACCAAATGTTTGAAAGCAAGACAATTAGCCCCAGTGGTTACCGATATCAAATGAAATTTACTGATAATATCGATCAGACAATAACATGGCATTAATAATCGCCATTTGTGCAGGCGTTGGCGTCATCAGTTAATTGATGCGTAAAATATTTAATAATGCAATACCAACATGTTACACATTCTTTTGAGCTTTCACTTTTATATTTTTGTTTTATGAGGGCTATTTTGAATTAGTATCGCATTTGTTTGACTGATATTTAAGTTGTAAGATTAATTTTGCTGAGTTTTCTTAGCATGAATGTAAATGTTTATTTTCTTAAATATATTTCGTTTTCATATACAAGTTGTTTTATCTTAATTTGAGGCTAAACGCATCAAAAAAACTAAACTAAATAAACTAATTGTAATGCGTAAATGAAATTGCTGCGAATACATGTAAGCAAAGTCACAGTGTTAACATCGAATGAATTTATTCTTTTAACCACTTGATCAAGAACTAGTGATGTATTCAAATACATTTCTAAGTATATATATTGTGTTTTGCTTTCGGGTTTGTGGGAATGTTATGTTATTTTACGAGAATAACCAGCAACTTGCGTCGTTCGAGGTAACTTATATGTCTTTGCTTACAAATGTGTTTCTTCTACAATATGTTTAAAAAGTAAATAATGTAAAAACATTCTAAATTTTCAAGTCATACGTCATATCACAACATATGGGCGTTAGAAAGCTTTAATTTAATTTGTCAATACTTTGCAATAAACAAAACCTACTGCAACATATATATTAAAATTGCGTTGAAAAAAAAAGAACGAACATATACACGTCATCGAATCGATTTCACATTAATAAACCATATCATTTCTTCATAACATATTCGTGGTCTGCATTTGATTGTTTGTGCCAATTAAATAACTTGCAAAATTAATGCTAGACTATTTTTTGTTTTGTTCTTTTTAAAGGACATTCATAAACACGTTTTTAAATTCTATATTTTCTGTTGCTTGGATTTATTTTGTCAATTGTTTTCCTCTTTCTGTTCATCACATACCGGCCTCAATAGCTCAGGTGGTAGAGAGTCAGCTTGCGGATCGGGAGGTCGTGGGTTCGAACCCCAGCCGGTTCAAACCAAAGACTTTAAAGTTGGTAGTAGTGGCTTCCCTCCTAACGCTCGGGGCTAAGGGGACAGCATTACGTCTGACTCGTCGGTGTCAGTATAATGGACCGGCCGGGTTCAGTCCCTGGGCACCTCATAAGTGCCCCTGTGCTACATTGTATAATGATAGAAATGTCGCTGCACAGTATCGGCAAAAATGCTGGCAAATCCCATCCCATCCGTCTGTTCATCACATTGATAATACATGTGGATTAACAGATATGGTCTTAAGCTTCAGACATTGTTATTTAAATGATACATTAAAATAAATAAAACGCATTCCTTGACTTATAACAAGAAATCTCTTCGAGAGTTTTGTTTTATATTAGTCGAGTCAATTAGTCTTCAAAATATTTAAATACCGATGCATCATTATGTTTTACACATAGACGGATATATGAACTCCATCTTAAGTGCGTTATGTTTGTTGACACACTATAATATATTTAATTTACCCATTTATTTATTTAAAAAGTGATTCTCGTCTCGTTGTCTTAGTTCTTGGTACATTTAACTTGCTCGTTTGTTACGATGTCAAGTGCTGGTTCAAGCTTTAAAATATTACAGCTTTGTATAAAGTGAAATTATGATATCAACTTGACTAATAGTAGCCAGGTAAATTCATTAGAATGTCTATGTGTTGCATAAAGGCTCACAGATATGTTAAATAAAATTGTTCGAACTACCATTTTTGGTACAACTTACAACTTTGATTCAACGCTGTATTCCTATCTTTTCTGTCTTTTTAAAAATATAGATGTATAACTTAACCATAATATAAAAGCCTTCCAAATAGTATGATTTTTTTAAACATAAAACTAGTTTTTTTATTGTATTATTGTAGAGGTAACATAGATAAATACTGACTGCTTCGTGCGCCATTATTGCAATTTGAGCACATATATGCGATTAATAAATCTTTATCAACCTAAATTATTTAGCTGTCTAACTATTCACATGATGTGAACGACCGTGCGTTTTTAGCCTTCTAAGGTAGTTGAAAATGGGAACCTCATTGTCAGCAAACAATAGCTTGTTTTCGTTGCAAGGGAATTATCCCAAATGAACCACTAGAAGTATGATTAAAATATACAACATTGCTCTGCTGATAACATTCTTCCTTCCAAACAATGTATAAAAATACTTAAAACACTGATGTCACTAAATAATAATAGTATTATTACTTAAAGAATTATATATACAATAAAACCATAAACATCCATTAATTAATTGCCTTAATGAAAAGTTAGGAAGTTGACTCCGTAGATGTTATTGCGCTTTTTGTGTTCTATGCTGAACACATCTACCTTTGACGTAGGTCTAAATTATATTCGAAAACCTTTGTTAAAAGAGTAAAAACATATAAATATTGCTTTCCTTTTGCCCAGTATGATTCCTTTTATCGTTCTCCCAAAGAGATGAATTAATTGCAGTTAAATAGACGTTATTGAGACTTATGGAATTATCCATTTAATGCATAGTGTAGACCTAATTCAGAACACAGTGGGGCAGCTACAGAATTGTACGTATGTATTTGGTATACGCAGGAGCTATTTATGTTCATTCCTTGCATATATACACGTATACTAGATAGCCAAGTATAAAGGCCGTGTTTGTGCTGCCGTTGCTTTGAATGCATATTAGGACATTCCTGTTTGAAAAAAACAACACAAACATAGACTGACAAGGTTTGGGTTACAGTACTTATATCGATTTCAAAGCTGCAATGAATGCCACAAGGACAATATATGGTAACTGCCATGGATTGTTACGCCCATAAAGCATGGAGCAGATATTTGCCCAAAATGGTAGTAAGTGAGATGTTGAATCTTCTTTCAACTATTTCAAATTATTATTTAAGTATTGTGTCCGTTATGTAAAATACAAAATACAGCAGTTGTAAAAGGTCGTTACATTTATAGTTAGTTCTTACTAAATTTCCAGGCTGTCGCTACTTTCAATGCATAAAAATACACAAATCTAAACTACAATTTTAATCAATTTTCAAGTTGATGATTTGCATAATTGATTAATTGAAAGTCCTTTGCAACATAAACCAACATTTGCATACGTACAGAACAAAGCTATTCACATGCAAGTCAAATTTGAAAGTAAGAACAAATCTGATTAGTTATTTTTAAAAAGCAAACCCGACACTTACCTCAATCAAATGAGCCATTTTAATGACATTAAATTGACGATATGTAAACTGAACTATAGTTATCTAACAAATGCAGGCCGATTATAGTTTAGATGAGTTATGTTTCTGTTACATTCTACCAGTATAATATAGCGTAACAGATTACAAGCTGCGAATAATATAACTGACCCCACCCACCCCAGTTTTATTCCCAAATATTGACTTTTCAGAAACTACCTATACAGCAAGTTTCGTAATAGTATCTTATTCCTTACTTAAGTTATTAAGCGGAACCAGTTTTTTTCTATTTTCAGTAACAGTGACATTGGCCTCACTTCATATGAGCAACCTATGTAGTTAAGTTCATCTCAATATCTCACTCCTAGATTAAGTTATTGAATGGAAAATATTTTTCTATTTTAGTAACAGTGACCATGACCTTAAACCAACCGGCCCTAAATTCGAATTTGATCTGTATCTTGTGATAATCCATCTGTGCACCAAAGAAAAGTCTTAAATCTGTGAAACCTTTCATGAGAAATCACCCGGAAACCTTTTTTTCTACTTTTAGTAAAAACGAACAGTGACCTTGACCCCACCATTGTCAAGCCCAAACGTCGTCTTCACAGAAGCTACCTATATTATGACAATATCTCATTCCTTACTCTAGTTATTGAGCGGAATTTCGTTCTAGTTTTAGTAACGGTGACATTGACATTGGCTAGCCCCAATGTTAAACATAACCTGTATCTAATGATGTCATACCTGTGTAAAATATGTTTAAATCTGTCAAACCTTTCTTGCGTTATCAAGATAGAGAGTGTGTGTGTGTGTGTGTGTGAGAGAGAGAGAGAGAGAGAGACAGACAGACAGACAGACAGACAGACAGACAGACAGACAGAAACAGAAAGAGACGCATTATGTATATATAACATTCAATCGTGGTCATTTATTATTTTTATAGTAATTATACGTAAGGCACTATGTTGCACGATGGAAGGTTGATCTAATTTACTAATTGATTACTATTTCACAATATGTAAGTACGATTATTTTTCCCATCAGACAGTTCGGTAAATAATACCAATGAAACTAGTATTTATTCGTCTGCTCAACCCTTAAATGATGCTTACGACACTGGTTAAATATACCAAGATCGGAATATAATTGGGAAACCTTCTCCAACGTCTGATTGCTCTCAAAAGTAACCGTCAATGTCAATGTATCAAAAATCTTCCAACTGAGAAAGACGTATTAAATAGATTTTTTTTCACTTAATATATAACAGATATTAAGTCTGTGTTTTTAAATATATAAACTTTTTAATTAATAAAATATAGAGAGTTACACAGAATTGCACAAATCTATGCTAAATACAAAATACATATAATGTTTTAATATTTAAGTTACCATATGTCAAAAATAGTTTTGCACAAAGAAAACAGAAAAAAAAACTTATTGCACTGAAATAGAGCCCATTTGCGTTATTTAAAGATTAAATATCTTTAAACATACATGTAAAAGAAAATATATTTTTGCTAACATGTTCGATAGATAGAAAAACTGAAGCAATATCTCACATGAAGTGAACACATTGATAACAATATATAGAAGAAATAAAGCAATGACGTAACACTTTACTAAACAATGTGATCAATACATGTTTGTGCATTGTCTAATTCAGTTGTGTCTTTTACATTAGCTATATGTTAGAAACCTTTCTTCAAAAATCGATGATTACCATATAGTTTCGGCTTGTTGATCTAAAATTTCATGTTGGATATTTGGCATTATTGCAAAGTGCCAAATTCTTTGGCAGACAACTTACTATTAGTAAAATATATAATTAGTGTTAACTCAATATCAGTTTGGTGTTCTGTTTTGAAAGAACTTGTAATAGTAACTTAGCAGCAAAGAAGCATGCATATATATTATATAATATTTGTTTCTACATTACATAATTATTTCTTCTAGATTTTTAATAACCCTATTATAATTTATCCTGCCATGCATTCTACCTGTAAAAAGATATGACTATTCACTGGTAAGGATGGGTTTCCCCTTTCACACGAGAAAAAGTTCGTTTTTATACTAATTAAATGTATCAGAAAATTACCAATAAATATTCTATGAAACATGACGCAAATGCTACAATTGACTTCGTGACATGTAGGTAAATTCATTATGGAAAGACACTTAGCATTGAAAGCCAATAAAGACATAAGACTAACTTGGTTAAACTACTTTGCCTCAATCATGCAAAAAATTACTTTAGAAGCGCCTTGTATTGACAATTTTACAGGTTAACCATATTTTGCTGGAATAAATTGACGTGAAAATTACAGCTTAAATTACAGCATTTTATGGTTTGTGTACATGGTTGTTGAACCCTTTGGATACCGTTGTTGACCTTCAAGAAATATGTTAGCAAAATGAAAAAATGTGTCCTTTATTGACAAATCAATGGCCTTAAGCCATGTCTATATACGTGGAAATGTCCCGTCACGAATGAAAAAAAAACGATAGACAATATAATGCAGGTGAGGCACTGTTGTGAACAATTTGCCGGATGACGGTTCCAAGACGTAAGTGTTAGTTCATTGTCTCTAATTTGTATGTCAAGGTTTGTCTCAGTGATTCGTCCTTTTTTAAACTATCACCATTCCTTCGTTTATTTTTTGTTTATTTTCATATATGTAGCAATACTAAAATAGCCTAATAATATTTCCGTCTTTTAAGAATAACCTATAATAAAACTAGCATTTTCATTTTCAAAGCATTGTGACCACCATTTTTGTGGTAACCGAGTGTGCGTAATTAGGGAATTGTCCAGTAAAATACATTTTTTGTGGTAACCGAGTGTGCGTAATTAGGGAATTGTCCAGTAAAATACATTTTTTGTGGTAACCGAGTTTGCGTAATTAGGGAATTGTCCAGTAAAATACCTTTTTGTGGTAACCGAGTGTGCGTAATTAGGGAATTGTCCAGTAAAATGACCAATTACAATTGGTCAGCTTTGTATTTAAACACAACAACATCCGATCAGAAAGAAATAGGATAACAAAGCGTAAAACTTTCAATTTGTTTCAAATTAAACAGCCATAGATACCTGCCCATTGTTATGCTTGAAATTTAAGTTAATTACATTTATGCTGTTTCGAAGTTTTTTTAATAACGATGATTGTATTAATATATAATAATCCTAGACATTAAAGTGTTCATTGGCATTAAAACATTCAAATTTAAAAACGTGTACATAAATTTATTACACAATATTTAAATCTGTAAGTTTGTTCTTGCTAAAGTTGGCCATATGCTCGTCATCTGACACACCATTGACAGTTATTTCAAATAGTTTTACATCCAGAACCTTCGTGTTCGCTTTTTATCACTTTGCACTTCTACTCTAGTGAATACTTTTTCTCTTCAGTTCCGCTGTGTCAGTTAGCAACCCATGTGGCGTAAAGAACAACTTTACAGTAGTGTTTGTGCATCGATTTGATTGAACAATGTACTATTTTTCCATGCATTTTCATAAGTGGTACCTGCATAAAGCAATCTATACAACCATAGGATGTTGTATGGTGCTATTATATATGATATTCGTATGAGGTTTACTTTGACGTAGAGTTATATCTTTTACTTAAAATGTCTTCCTTATTTTGACAGCCGTGTTTCATTATATCATAACCTTTGCATTTGTGACTGGGACACTCTTCATATTCAGCTTCAGCCTTTTATCCAGATTTAAGTCTGACACAAGATGGCACTAACTGACATTTTAGGACAGTCTGCAGTGACATATAATTCTTGTTAAAAGTTAAATTGTAATAACACTATTTCGTGTTGTTGTTTTTGTGTGTTGTTTTGTTTTGTTATATCGTTCTGACAAAATTTCGTTAATATTGGCGATGTTTACCTAATTATTGGTAGAGGAAGACAAAATACAGTTGTTGTTGTTTTTTTGTTGTTATGTTGTTGTTTTTATTTTTGTTACATCGCTCAGACACAAGTTCGTTGATGTTGGCGACGTTCATCTAATTATTATTAGAGGAAGACCACAGATTTATGTCTGGGTGGAACCAAAGCCACACCACAGGTTAGCTGGAAAAACTCCACACCTGAAAGTTCTCGTTCCGACCGGAACTCGAACCTACTCAGTGAGATGCTGAGGAGTTTCAAGTTAACGACTCTAGCCGCTCGGCAACGGCCCCGCACATACACTCAGGCCACCAACACACCGACCTGACATAAGTAAAGCTTGAAGATGCAAATATGAAAATAAATTGCCACCAATGACAGAAATACTCAAACGGGCAAAATAACCACTCTAGCAGCGAGAGTGGGCGTGCATAACAGGAGATTATAATGTAATTTGGTACATCCTTTCTTGCAAATGAAGCCTTTTATTCACACTTCAAAGCAGCCTTCAGTGAGCATCACGCACAATACAGTGTGCCGATTGTTTGATATCATGAAAAGAGTGAAAGTGAATAACTTGCGAAAAATTACTCATACGAGGTCGTGTTTTCTTTTTCAATTTAATGCATTTTATGACATCATAGTGCCGATTTGATCTTGATCACAAGATGAAATAAAGCACATTATATTTTTAATAAAAACTGGATAACCTAGAAATAATTGTTGGCTAAAGTTATGTTGCAGTACAAACAGCATACAACGATTTCTTTTAACTTCACACATATAGCAATACCATATTTTGGGAGTTAAATACATTGAAACAATATTTAACATTATGCTTATTGGATATTAGAAAACGAACTTTATGCTTATTGGATATTAGAAAACTAACTATCAAATAATTAAAATCCCTTATCAAGTAATACAAATTCACTCTAAGAAAACTTGACAAAACAAGTACAATAATTCATTAATGTTTAAGGCTATGTCTGCACTCCATATTTAGATGCTAAATGCTGATATAAAATCTTGTTGTTGTTTTGTATTTGTTTTGTTTTTCGCTTTTGTTTTATGTTTAATTTATCTAACCGATACATTTATGGCCATATTGGCGACATCCAACTATTATTTATTGACGAGGAACCAAGTCAGATGTCTGGTTATTACCACCGACGCACCGCATGTCAGCAAGAAAACAAACATATTGCTCTAACTAGGACTTGAACCAGGCACTAAGAGTAACTGCCTTTAAAAATATAATTTTGAACCCCCCCCCCCCCCCCTGTCCCGAATAATTACATTTGAACATCAACACTATGACCACTTTATCAAAAATAAATCAAATGAAACACTGTTGCTCGCAAGATAAACATAAAACTCAGTCATAGCTCTGACAGCAATTTCATGCATCAGAATATGCAGGGAAATAAAGTACAAACTCGGTAGTCTATATAGGAATGTTACTAGTAAGATAAAACATTGTGGCCATATTAAGTTCAAGGTCACAATACACATCATGTGTTTACAGCCCGTCAATAAAACTAAGTTACTGTTAGCAAGACTGTTGTGAAGATGTCGTTAATTATTTATCACAATCTTTAATGCTGAGCGATCGCAGCTCACCATTGTTGTCGTCTGGCCCCACGTAACATGTATGCAGTATGGCAATGTAAGGTTAACTAATTTTAAGGATGTCTTGATTGAAATAACTTCTAGGTAGATATTTTCCATAATTCACCAAATATGTAAAATTCCACTTCTATTAAAATAGACTTTCATATGTCTATCCATGGACATTTATTTCAAACTTTGAATTTCCAGTTGCGAGATATTTTCTTACGAATTGACTACCCATACAAAAGATTATTTTTTACTGTGACATTTACAAAACATATCATATTATTTTTACATTCTTTAGTCAAATCGACCATGACAACCAGTTTCATTCATCTGATTTCTTTTTGTCGATATACAGAAAATGCATTTTGCAAGAGCTAGCGTGTCTGGGGTTTATGGAAATAACGAAATACGACTTTCTGTATGATATCTTAAGCTAAGGGTCTCGAGTTGTCTGCGAACTTAAATGCTATTAAAATAACACTTAGGTTCTAGTATAACATGGACATTTAATTTTTTTTCTTGTAAATAGTTAATATAATTCTCTGCCACACTAAAAGTGACGCATCATTTCTTAACAAAAATAAAAAAAACACCGTTTAATACACGTGTTTATGTTCACATTAGCCAAGTACCTTTAAAATCGACGCCTTACTTACACTTTTACTTTTTTGTAAAGTTTATGCTGGGATACTTCTACATAACCTTCCAATGTGACATTTATTCCATAAAACACTATGCCATCAGGAAAAGAGATTGTAATAAAAAAATTAAACCCATTTTTGTTCTATTTTTTGAAGGATTGTAATCCTCTGTTCGCAGGAATCACCATTGATAGTGTATCCTAGGTTACATGAATGATCAATACGAAAGTACATGCCGATTGCAGCTGGTGCATCACATTTCTTCTCTTTTTTAACTGTATATTTTATCATACAATTCATTAAATTTGTTACAATGATTGACTTCACCTCTTCGGTAACGAATAGTATTCACACATGAGCAATTCTTTTTATAGTCATATTTAAAATATGCATTGCATGTATCAGAAAAAGTTGCAGCTTCGTTGGGTGATGGAAATACACCAGTCTGTCATTTTGTATTGATTTCGGCTGCTTTAACAGCTTATATATGACAACATCTTTAGCATTTGGCGACCATACAGTGTAAGTTTGTGCAAATATTTTGCATTTAACTGGCATGCATTATATATCTTTAAGAGCATCGACATCCTTTTGTCGATCTTTGGTGTTTTACCAAGTTCCATATGGCAGTGGCTTACCATTTGGCGCTTATAAAGACTAAATTTGTGCGAATAATGTGCATCTAACTGGTATGCATCGTATATCTTGAAGGGCCTCGGCGAATGTTTACCGATCCTAAGTGTTTTATTAAGTTGCATATGGCAAGCTGATTTGCATTTGCTGCCCATGAAGACTTAGTTTTTGTGCATATTTTGCATCTAAATGGTAAGTATGGTATATTTTACTGACAATTTCGAAGGTCATATTATTTATTTTGTTGAAGAATATATGCGGCAGTAAAAGAAATCATCGTTCCAACCACTGTAAAGTTTTTATTACTCTCATAATTACCTGTAAGTGTTTTGTCTGCATTTACATATGTCGTATTTCAACTATCATTTTATATATCCTTTTGAACCTTTTATACATATCCTCTTTAACTTATTGTGTAAAGAGAAACCGTGGTAGATTAACAGTAACCAGGTTTGAGAAAGAAGATAATTAGTTTGTTTATTGACAAATGCCTATCATTCAGACTGGTCTAGATACAAGGCAACGTGTCATCAGGGAAGTAAATATAAAAGAATAGTATGATAAAGCATTGTTAAAGGTCTTAACGAATCGTAACCGATAAAAGTAAACTTTTCTTATTATAAGCTAAGGTAAGCATCACTGTTGACTTTTAGTAACCAAGTTATTTGAAATTGACGTATTGTCTGCACTATTGACAAATTTCTACTTTTTCATCTTGTCTAGATAAGCGGAAAGATACTTTAAGAAAGAAGAGATGTTCAACGGGAAACAGGCCAAAAGAAGATGAGACCAAAGAGATGTAATAATAAATACAAATTGGGCCTACCCTACCGGTTTGCTACATGTATTTAGGATGTTTGAACGTTAAGCTGTACTACACATCTACTTCAAAAACAAAAACATTTGTCTTTTGATGCTAAATTTGATTAATTATTCCAACACGAGGAATATTTTGCAATATTACAACTATTTATTAGACTTTTATCTTTCTTGTATAAATCTCCCATTTCGGCTTTTGTTTATGCCTTTGCATAAATATTTTAAACAAATATACGTCCTAAATATTAATGTACAAATCACGTCGTAACTAACAGAGATTGTACCTTATATTCCTTTGTCGTTCTAACAAAAGCATCAAAATTTTACTGTTGTTGTCTTAAAAACTTATTTCAGCTTTGATCAGAGACCAAAATCATAAACTTTTACATAATTAAAATTAACATATGTATAAATCAATATTCCAAACAATTTAAACAACTGTTTCTCGTGTTAAAGCGTGTTTAACGTATAATAAAACAGAGTAATGGTGTACATTGATGAAATGGAAATTGTCTCCCTTGTTAATTAATATCCGAGGTTTTCCGAACAGTAGGTAGGTCCTTTTAGTTAGAATTTGTGGACTTTATCGCCTGTTCTTTTGTAGATATTGCAATTACAAATAGTAAAAAAAATCTTACCTTTGCATAAATACAAGCTTAACATTTATTAAATATGAGATATGTTATTTTAAAAATGAAAATGGAAGTTATTGCTGCTGATGGTTGTCCTGGGTAGCACATGAAAGTCAGAAAAGTCAACATACATTCCATCACTCCATAGAACAAAGGCATAAAAACCAAGTAAAACAAATGAAAGGGCCTACTTGCATTCTGCGATTATTCACTAATTTCTCTCATTGGTAACTATTAGATAATGATTTTCCAGCAATCAACATATTCCTGTTCCATTATTTTGCAGTTTGATTTACTTTTCTTTTTAAACTACATTCTGTTGTTGTCTTCCCGCAAACCTATGTGCGTAAACAAAATCTAACAGTAGTGTGTGCATCGATCTGCCCAGCACATTCTAGTTATTCTTTTCGTGCCACAAGTGTGTGTACATTGTTGGCATATGCATGAAACTGGCTGCTATCAAACTAATTGGATCTAGTTGGAATAAACACCTAAGCGACGGTTTTTATCATGTCAAATACGTGCAGTTAACAAAGGCATAAGCTCGCACGAAGAGGTATATACGTATTTAAGTATTAAGCTAGACGTCGCCAGTATGACCATAATTGTGTCGGTGCAATGTACCAAGAAACAAACAAAATTTTAAAAGAAAGGCCCACTAAGGAAAGCCATATAACCTCTCATTGTTCTGAAATTTGTAGCTAAAATACAACGATTTTATTTTTTTGATTTGCAATGTTGATGCATCACTATATTGAAATCTGTTACATTTTTGTAAATTGATACTTTGTAGCATTCAACGTTAACTTGTATGACTCATTTTCTTATATTATATTATGTCGAAGATTAGAGCTAGCTTTGACATAATATTAAATTCCTTTCTAGTCAAGTGCACACTTAAAGGTGTACTTATCGATTTCAAAATAAAGTTAATGTACAGAAATTTTTATCAGGAAATTAACGATACAAGACAAGAGCCAATTAGACTTAGCACTAAAATATTAATAATATACACATAGAAGATAAACGTGCTTTTAGCAATGAATAACTGAGAAACAGACAATGTTAAATGAATATTGCATGTGTTTGTCTGTAATATTTTCACTTGTGTCATAATGATCCAAACGATAAGTTGTATATTTATTGTATATGCTAAGCAGCTATATATTATTCACCATTACCTATATACTTTTCATCAGTATTATCATTATCCATCAGTAAAACGTACAAAAATGTACAATTTTTGCAGTTGCACCATTATCGTGACGTGCCAGGCTGTAATAAAAGGATATGTTAGTAAATTTTCTTGTTTGTCCTGTTGGTACATGGGCAGTGTTTGAAGGTTCATGAATGTGTCATCGGAAATCTTTGGCAGCAACAAATTTTAGATCTTGAAGTTGTCTTTTTAATTAAACATTCATCATATTTGTCGTTTTATAATATAATCGTCAATATATTGAAATAAGTTAGAGTAATGAGTTTTGATGGTAATGATTGTCTTTAAATAATAATGCATTTTTAAAATGTAAAGGAAAGTAAAAAAAGGTATGAAAAAACTGGCCAAATTAATCAATACTTAATCTCCAAAATGTCGGTCAAAAAAGATTGAGTGTCTGTCTGTAGTTGGGAAGTAAAGTCTGCAAATTTCATGGAGATGTGTATGTCACATAATAACTACATAACACGTCTTTGATCGTTTCCGTAAATGCTTTTTTGAAACTTTCAAATTATAATTTATAATCAAATTCAACACAAAACTACAAAAAATAGTAAGTTGCATGTGTGCAACTGAATTTCCATTTCGTCACAGTAAAATCGCGTTTTACAAGAAAAAGAGACGTTAATCACCGCTCATTTAAAGCAATTAGCCTCCTAGCGGGCGATTTATTGCAACTAAGTACAGTGTTAGTGTTTTGAAAGTACACGCATGTTCCCTCCTTAAATATCGTTGGAAGCAGCAAGGCTTAGGTTTTAGAGGAATCAACAGAAATACCGAATTTTCCAAAGTAAAATGGTTTAAGCACGGCTCGTTCTGGGAAAATGAGCTTTCATTACAGGCGATTAAATGAAATTTAGTACAATTCTGCTTGCAAATGAATCCTTTACTTTTCAATTCAGAAGCTCAAGTGAATTACAAGACCAACATGTCGATTGTTCCGCAAAGTGAAAACCTGAATAAACTGATCTATTTTCAAAGCAAGATATTTTGACAAATCATTAGAATGAAATGAAAGATGAACATATCAAATTCTTTGGAAAATTATGTTAGCAAGTCAATATTTGTGAGCACAAGTGATATTTAAGGTGTGCACTATTTTAAACTGATAATGGTTATTTATATAATCAAACCACACAATGTGTGACAAGTTTAAAAATGTTGTTTGTTTGTTTTTCGATACGTATTAATCTTTCCTGTTCAAACAATTCTGCAATAATGTTATTCGAATTCATATATGTTGACCCAGAGGTATGTGTAGTTCCACGTTTGTTTTTTTAGACAACACAAGTAAAGAAACAGCATTCCCGATAATTCCGACAATATTCGGGCAAACTTACATCAGGCGTGAGGTGATGTACGGTCGGGATAATATATTGTCACGTCGTGTTTCTACAGCTACATGTAGGTCATGTCAGTAATTGATCAATTATTGGTATAACTGTCAGCAATACTGGTGTGTGGTTTGTCTTTGAGGTAACGTAATTCTATAGATGGTATAGGCTGAGGAATCGTGGTATATGCTGAGGAGTCGTGGTATAGGCTGAGGAATCGTGGTATATGCTGAGGAATCGTGGTATAGGCTTGGGAATTGTGGTATAGGCTGAGGAATCGTGGTATAGGCTTAGGAATCGTGGTATAGGCTGAGGAATCGTGGTATAGGCTGAGGAATCGTGGTATATGCTGAGGAGTCGTGGTATAGGCTGAGGAATCGTGGTATAGGCTGAGGAATCGTGGCGAAGCATTTGTATCCCCTGACTATTACGCCTCCCAACGCGTACATTCGATTCCCTTCAGACAGAAATTGTTTGAAGGTCTTCTAACTGACCCGCGGTAAGCCGGTGACCCTTCCCAGACAGATTTTCTACTACAAAAAAGATGTAGACGTCGCTTTAATGATCATACTTGGTTGCTGTGATTGTATTTAAATGAAAAAAAAACAGTATTTACATTCTTTGAAATCTCCATAAATATTGTATTAATGTTAATAAGAGAAAACATAAAATACTTTACTAGTGAAATAGCAATCGGCTCCGGTATATGACGACATTTGATAATTTTAAATAAACATTCACTGCCCATCTCCAATGTAACAGCGTTATAGAATGACTGATTAGCGTAACATGCCAGGTATGGGTCTATTGGCGTTTTCTAAAAGAAGGATACTGAACTGGGTAGAAAGGCAAAGCTTTTAATTTCTTTAGTCTTAGATCTAAATCTATCCATCAATCATTGCAACATCTTCCCTAAAGAGAACAATGACAGAAAAGTCTGCTTTGCCGAGTGATGAATTATTTTCCTTAAAATACTGTTCAATAAATGACCCAAGCTTGACTAGAAATAAATTCATCCTTCCAATTTTGTAAATGATAGTTACGCTACGAATATACCAAGACCTTCAAATGAGTTTCGGGGGCTCGTTTAATAAGGTGAAGTACTAAGCGAAAAATAGAATGAGTATCTTTATATTATTGCACTGGTTGTGGTGTGAACAGTTAAATAAACTCAACACGTATTATACAAAGTTACCATTAGATAATTTGCCTTCTTTTGTCTTGAATTATTTTGATGTAAATGTTGAGTTTTTGTGATGAAATTTGAATTAATCAGAAAGTAATATTATCAACCTAAATCGGAAACGCCACGTATCCGTATACTTTTTTACAATAAAAATATATGACAAAGTTCTATGAGCATTAAAACATATACTTAAATTTAAAAAGACACAGGACAAAGGTATTCACATGCAAGCTAAATGTAAAAATAAGAAAAAATCTGCGATGATCCACTTAACAAAATAGAACAGATCCAATTGTTACCGCCTTGGAACGGTCAGTCGGTAATATGGACCGACTGTGGTTTTACAGAACTCTAACCTCGCATTTCCTGAGGGGTTTCTCAAATGCAAGAAAAGAAATCCGATCTATTTGAATAAAAAATGTCCAAGCACTGACAAGAAATATACGATTGATACATATTGTAATACAGTGGTACACTAAGTAACAATATACTGTATTAGAATATTAATATCAAAACGATAAGATGATTTTAAACAGAAAAAGGTTCTAACACATAAATCATTTACTTACAGAACCTAATTATTTGGGAAAAAAAGATTTCCTTATGATTACGTAAAATATTAACAAATATCAGGGGAACATCGAGAAAAACCTAAAATAATATTTTATGTGTATTGTCGGTTGCCATTTATTGCCAAACCTAGACCTAGTATGAAGATATGAGGAAATTAACGCGACATTTTTTACAGACAAATTGAAAGTAATTATCAATTATTCTTGGAATCTCGCCTATAATTTGACAGTATGTTTTACAGCGGCTAGTCAAATAGTAAAAGCGATACTTTGTCATATCTAAAGAATAAAGTATGTAAATATGTCATTTTGGAGTATTTGTATAAAAAAAACTATTTTATTTTATTTATTTGAGTATTACTTTAAATAATTTATGTACCTCTTTTATCTTCCATTTCTAGCTATAAACAATTCATAGATGCATTTTTCTTTTAATATTGCATTTGTCCTTAAATATTGTAAATAAAGTGGTCAATAAAATTGTTGAAAGCAAGAGAATATAATTTGTCTTAAATGTACGAGCGAAAATTGAGTTATGTACATGGTAACAGATATATAAAAAACAATGTTGATCTACATTCACCAGAAAATTGGATAAAGGAGAACAGTCCAGTAAACAAACAAATAACACGTGTTCCGCCTTGTCTGGATACTTGACAACATGCTATCAAGAAAATAACCGTGTTCAAACGGAAACCGTCTAAGAAAAGCAGGTAAATAAAACAAAGAGCATCTTAAATATAAAGCAAGGACAACTATTATGCCATTAAATTGTGTCATAGACTTGGGGAATTGTAATGGTTTAGTTATCAACTTAAAAATATGATCAAAGAATTTCATAGCTGGTTCGTGGTTTTGATATTTATATTTTATCTTATATATATCAATTGTATGTTTGGACACGAAAGTACACACTGGCTACAAGAAAGTACACACTGGCTACAAGAAAGTACACACTGGCTACAAGAAAGTACTCACTGACTCAAGAAAGTACTCACTGGCTACAAGAAAGTACTCACTGGCTACAAGGAAGTACTCACTGGCTACAAGGAAGTACACACCGGCTACAAGAAAGTACTCACTGACTCAAGAAAGTACTCACTGGCTACAAGAAAGTACTCACTGACTCAAGAAAGTACTCACTGGCTACAAGAAAGTACTCGGCTACAAGAAAGTACTCACTGGCTACAAGGAAGTACACACCGGCTACAAGAAAGTACTCACTGACTCAAGAAAGTACACACTGGCTACAAGAAAGTACTCGCTGACTCAAGAAAGTACTCACTGACTCAAGAAAGTACTCACTGGCTACAAGAAAGTACTCGCTGACTCAAGAAAGTACTCACTGACTCAAGAAAGTACTCACTGGCTACAAGAAAGTACTCACTGACTCAAGAAAGTACTCACTGGCTACAAGAAAGTACTCACTGACTCAAGAAAGTACTCACTGGCTACAAGGAAGTACACACCGGCTACAAGAAAGTACTCACTGGCTACAAGAAAGTACTCACTGGCTACAAGAAAGTACTCACTGACTCAAGAAAGTACTCACTGGCTACAAGAAAGTACTCACTGGCTACAAGAAAGTACTCACTGGCTACAAGAAAGTACTCACTGGCTACAAGAAAGTGCACACTGGCTACAAGAAAGTACTCACTGACTCAAGAAAGTACTCACTGACTCAAGAAAGTACTCACTGACTACAAGAAAGTACTCACTGGCTACAAGAAAGTACTCACTGGCTACAAGAAAGTACTCACTGACTCAAGAAAGTACTCACTGGCTACAAGAAAGTACTCACTGGCTACAAGAAAGTACTCACTGACTACAAGAAAGTACTCACTGGCTACAAGAAAGTACTCACTGACTACAAGAAAGTACTCACTGACTACAAGAAAGTACTCACTGGCTACAAGAAAGTACTCACTGACTACAAGAAAGTACTCACTGACTCAAGAAAGTACTCACTGGCTACAAGAAAGTACTCACTGACTACAAGAAAGTACTCACTGACTCAAGAAAGTACTCACTGACTCAAGAAAGTACTCACTGGCTACAAGAAAGTACTCACTGGCTACAAGAAAGTACTCACTGACTCAAGAAAGTACTCACTGACTCAAGAAAGTACTCACTGGCTACAAGAAAGTACTCACTGGCTACAAGAAAGTACTCACTGGCTACAAGAAAGTACTCACTGACTCAAGAAAGTACTCACTGGCTACAAGAAAGTACTCACTGGCTACAAGAAAGTACTCACTCACTCAAGAAAGTACTCACTGACTCAAGAAAGTACTCACTGGCTACAAGAAAGTACTCACTGACTCAAGAAAGTACTCACTGGCTACAAGAAAGTACACACTGGCTACAAGAAAGTACACACTGGCTCAAGAAAGTACCGATGGCTGCAAGCAAGTAATTGACATCATCCAAACCCTGGAAAAAATAGACAATGGCATGTTTTACCATGTATTGGTTGGATGTTCTATTTCAAAAATGGGACTTTAATTAAGAAATACATTTTCTGACAAAATATTGTCAAGATCAAGACTATTACACAAACCAATAGATCAAGTGCGAGAACTAGAGAACACTTTGATGTACTTGTAAATCTAACAAATAAACATGCATGCTTTCTTAATTATTCATAAGTGCTCAGGTAGTGCTAGTTAATGTTTGTATAGACGTTAAGGGTCTTATGTCAGACAATGGAAACGGATGATACTCGTTCCAAGGTCAATGCCAAACATTCTTTGTTTTTTCTTATCTTAAGCATGTGTTAGTGTGTTAGCACTGGTATTGAGAGAACGAACATACATAAATTTGCCATCTTTTTCGGGAGCAATTGGTCAAGACAAGATAGTGAAATACATGACATTAGAATCATAGCTATTTTAAAAGAACTCTACTCAATGGTGGTATTATTGAGTCTTGTAATTCCCATACTACATTAAATCTTGTCCCATGCTTTCATCATATTTATACAATGTATTGTCCTTTAGTTTATATATTAGACAATAGCCAATAGTCTATGTTGATTGATGTAACTGTGATCAATTTGAGTTTGTATTAAAAAAGATTGTTATCATTTATCTACCTATAGAAATGAATCATTCTTTTTATGTTTTTGCTATTTTGATATTATTTGTTGACCCAATTTTGTTAACATATGGAAAAAATAAATAAAAAGCGCGTGACTGGTGTTGATATGACTGGCTTGTGACTGCCCACTGCCTTTATGTCACATGTAACTCAAGTTACAAATATATCGTATAGGAATTTGCGTTCGTCTGAAGGTGTTGATGCGGAACGTTGAAAGTCTAGACTAGTCTTGATTTATGACGTCGATATTATGCACTTTGGTTGAACTTTGTTAAGTTTCGAAAAAGTTTATAATAACGAATTATCAATTTGATATATTGTGGGGGTATATTTGTGATTAAAATCAAAATAAATTAAGTAATAAAATAATACAAATATTTGATATTAGAATGACAAAAGATTGTCTTTATAAAAAGAATTACATATACATGAAATAGCAACAATTTATAATAACAAAAATATGTAAATGTTGCAATTCAATATCGCACCTCCATTTAAGTTTATAAATAAATAAATAAATATATATATATATATATATATATATATATATATATATATATATATATATATATATATATATATATATATATATATATATATATATATATATATATATATATATATATATATATATATATATATATAATTGTGTATGTGTATTATTTAACAAACTATACATAATACATTAATATCAAGTCATCGTAAGTACAACATAAAGCCAACCTAAACAACTCACTAGAAAGAAGCTCGACAATGGCTTTAACGTAGGTGGTCGAGAAGGGTGGAGGCGGTCTTCCATTTTCCCAGACATTCGAGCGCAAATCCTGACAATTTGTTATTATTTTCTTTTCTGCCAAAGGAGTCTGCATCAAGAAATATATTGATTTTACTGCTAGACATTATCAGAAGACCTTATCCCGATTGATAATTGCATTAAGGGTACAGACATGTCCCACTTAGTATGATTGTTAGAGCATGTCTATATGCAGACGTTATAGCATTTATACATTTGACAAACAACATAATGTTAATATGTGCTTGAGGTCTATTCCAATAAAAAGAAAAATACAAATGGCCAGGCGTTGACTTTTAACTAATCAGTCCTTCATCTTACTTGTTTGGTCTGATTGCCAGTTGTTGCGAAATCTTTAATGTGAATTGGTTTTTGAGCTAACTGGATATGCTTCGTTTGAACTCCTTATTTATCTGTCATTTATCTATGTTTTATTTCATTAACAAGCTAAATGTAGTTGTTATCATATTTTTTAAATGTTATTAATATATCAGACCTAATAAATCCGCAGCAACAAGCGATGTCTAGAGGAAAATATTCAATTGTATTCTCGTATATAATTTTCTTAGGATAGCAATGCATTTTGCCGCTGATTGATTTCCGATGTTAGGTCCTTTTGGGAAAACAAATCAAGATAACAAATTATTTTTGTGGGCATTTCTATCGATTTCAATTATTTCAAATAACCCAATCTTATTTGCAGAGACTTAAGTATAAATGTTTTGAATACTAACTGTTGCATCGCTAATGCACGGCGCAAATAAGAAAACGTTATAAACAATGGATGCTAGGGATGGTCTTTTCAAACGTAAGGCGATATTAGAAAGAGTCCTTATCGAATCCGTCTAAGACTTATTTAATGTTTCTTCAAAGGTTAAATGAACTTGAACGAAATATTACATTTTAAATTGCAGACTTTTCAGCAGTAAGATCATTCTACTAAAGCCATGTCATAAATCTACCCAATGCTGTCAAAACAACAAATTTTAGACACTATATCACAAACAAACGCAAAACTGTAATCCAAACTAGTAAATATTCCTCATCCTAGCGTTATATATCTGTTAATATGGGAATGCGACATTGCCATAAATACAGTCAGTAGTCCTACTCGGCAATGTATATAAACCATTAATGCTTATTGCTTGATTATAAAGCCTAAACCATTTATGCTTAATGCTAGTGTACAACGCTTTAGAGATTTATGCTTAATGCTAGTGTACAGCGCTTTAACCATTTATGTTTAATGCTAGTGTACAACGCTTAAACCATTTATGCTTAATACTAGTGTACAGCGCTTTAACCATTTATGTTTAATGTTAGTGTACAACGCTTAAACCATTTATGCTTAATACTAGTGTACAGCGCTTTAACCATTTATGTTTAATGCTAGTGTACAACGCTTAAACCATTTATGCTTAATGCTAGTGTACAACGCTTAAACCATTTATGCTTAATGTTAGTGTACAACGCTTGAGAGATTTATGTTTAATGCTAGTTAACAACGCTTAAACCATTTATGCTTAATGCTAGTGTACAGTGCTTAAACCATTTATGCTTAATGCTAGTGTACAACGCTTAAACCATTTATGCTGAATGGTAGTGTACAAAGCTTAAACCATTTATGCTTAATGCTAGTGTACAACGCTTGAGAGATTTATGCTTAATGCTAGTTAACAACGCTTAAACCATTTATGTTTAATGCTAGTGTACAACGCTTTAGAGATTTATGCTTAATGCTAGTTAACAACGCTTAAACCATTTATGCTTAATGCTAGTGTATAACGCTTAAACCATTTATGCTTAATGCTAGTGTACAGTGCTTAAACCATTTATGCTTAATGCTAGTGTACAACGCTTAAACCATTTATGCTGAATGCTAGTGTACAGCGCTTTAACCATTTATGTTTAATGCTAGTGTACAACGCTTAAACCATTTATGCTTAATGCTAGTGTACAACGCTTAAACCATTTATGCTTAATGTTAGTGTACAACGCTTGAGGGATTTATGTTTAATGCTAGTTAACAACGCTTAAACCATTTATGCTTAATGCTAGTGTACAGTGCTTAAACCATTTATGCTGAATGGTAGTGTACAAAGCTTAAACCATTTATGCTTAATGCTAGTGTACAACGCTTTAGAGATTTATGCTTAATGCTAGTGTACAGCGCTTAAACCATTTATGCTTAATGCTAGTGTACAGTGCTTAAACCATTTATGCTTAATGCTAGTGTACAACGCTTAAAGCATTTATGCTGAATGGTAGTGTACAAAGCTTAAACCATTTATGCTTAATGCTAGTGTACAACGCTTTAGAGATTTATGCTTAATGCTAGTTAACAACGCTTAAACCATTTATGCTTAATGCTAGTGTACAGTGCTTAAACCATTTATGCTTAATGCTAGTGTACAACGCTTAAAGCATTTATGCTGAATGGTAGTGTACAAAGCTTAAACAATTTATGCTTAATGCTAGTGTACAACGCTTGAGAGATTTATGCTTAATGCTAGTGTACAACGCTTAAGAGATTTATGCTTAATGCTAGTGTACAGCGCTTTAACCATTTATGTTTAATGCTAGTGTACAACGCTTTAGAGATTTATGCTTAATGCTAGTGTACAGCGCTTTAACCATTTATGTTTAATGCTAGTGTACAACGCTTAAACCATTTATGCTTAATGCTAGTGTACAACGCTTAAACCATTTATGCTTAATGTTAGTGTACAACGCTTGAGAGATTTATGTTTAATGCTAGTTAACAACGCTTAAACCATTTATGCTTAATGCTAGTGTACAGTGCTTAAACCATTTATGCTGAATGGTAGTGTACAAAGCTTAAACCATTTATGCTTAATGCTAGTGTACAACGCTTTAGAGATTTATGCTTAATGCTAGTGTACAGCGCTTAAACCATTTATGCTTAATGCTAGTGTACAACGCTTAAACCATTTTGCTGAATGTTAATGTACAAAGCTTAAACCATTTATGCTTAATGCTAGTGTACAACGCTTAAGAGATTTATGCTGAATGCTAGTGTATAACGCTTAAACCATTTATGCTTAATGCTAGTGTACAACGCTTAAACCATTTATGCTTAATGCTAGTGTACAACGCTTAAACCATTTATGCTTAATGCTAGTGTATAACGCTTAAACTATTTATGCTTGATGCTAGTGTATAACGCTTAAACCAGTTATGCTTAATGCTAGTGTACAACGCTTAAACTATTTATGCTTAATGCTAGTGTATAACGCTCAAACCATTTATGCTTAATGCTAGTGTACAAAGCTTAAACCATTTATGCTTAAAGCCAGTGTATAGAGCTTAATAAGAATGGTTAACATTTACCGAAGACTAGCCTATCGCAGGTTGTACATGACCCGAATGAAACATGTCAGCCTGAATGAAATATGTCAGACATTGGTCACTAGGGCTGCTCGTTCTAAGGTCAAGGTCATTTATAAAGTGTTAGTGTCTCATACATATGTTAGCTTTGGTGATGGAAGAATCCACGTACATCTGCCGTCTGTGCAAAAGCAATTTCTGATGGAATGTAATTATAGGTTATTATACATTTTACTGTACAATACGAGAATATATTTGGATGAGTACACAGCTTGAAAAGTCATATTGGACGAGCCAATAACCTTTTTATTATATATCTTTTATGATTTTGTTTTGTTTACAGTGTTTTTCGCCTTTTGTCCGTCGATAAAATCAGAAATTTCTTCATCTGTCAACATTTTGACTTCTGTCAAAACAAAACAACGCTTCCTGTTCAGCTAGACGCTTTACAAGCAGTTTAAAACACATACTAACAAGGGTCTTTATGCACGCATGGTTCCCGGTCTTTAATTCGTTAGAGACTAGCATCGTTTAGTGCACATGTACCCAACCGTCCAATATGAAATTAATATATATTTTTTGGATCCAATACGGGAATATATTGGACGGTCACGTGGTACAAATGCAGATTGTCGATTGGTTAGATTTATTAGATATATGATAATTCAAATTACTGATTGCATTATAATCATCGGCATATTTACACAAGGTGATGTTTTAGGTTTTGAAACTTACATATCTCATGGCGCATTAAACAGAGCTTGCTTTCTTTGTATTTTATATACTTTCTACACAAGTGGAATAATAACCATAGCCGACTGACGCAATTTTATGATTTGGAATCTTTCCACTGTATTGTGTTTATAAGTTTGTTGGGGTTTTTTTCAAAACGACTTTTGAACATATACAAACAACTGTTTTTACTATTTACCCCAAAAGTACTCAAATGAATTAATCAAAGATTACGAACAATATATGCGTATTATAAATCTATATCATCATCAGAATCAAATTTTTTAAAACATGTTTTAAAGTTTAAGCTGTGTGTTTACTAATGCCCCATCCTCCAACATCAAATTGCTTTAATAATAGTGTTAAACGGATATTATTTTCTTTATGTTTTTATTTAAATCTGCCCATAATATTAAATTTAATAAAGGTGCCACACTCTCGTTTCTAGCAGGTATTGGTACAACAAATATCATTTTTCTTAATAAGAATATGAAAGAAAAAGTCCTATGAGGATTGCAATATATACAAAAAATTGAAAAGACACAGGACCAAGGTATCCACATGCACGCCAAATGTAAATGTGAGAACAAATCTGTGATGAGCCATTTAACAATAAGAGCAAACCGACAGTTACCGCCTTGGAACGGTCATTCGGCAATAGAGACCGACTTGGGTGCTTAAACCGGTTAAGGCATTTATATCGAAAATCATGTTTGTCTTCTTGTATCTTATGAAGTCATAATCATGAGAGAGATGCATGCGCTTGGATGCACTTATTTGAGTAAAACTGAAACGGTTAAACGTTATGGGTTTTCTGCATGTTTGATTTGTAGTAGTTTTATAACACATCTTGATAATGCTTACAATGAAAAGACGTATAATTAGTAACATGATAATTAGAGTAAAATCTAATTATGGCAACTTGTGTTGTTAATGGGGCTGAAATATAAACTGTTATGCCATTGTTTCAAAAAAGACAATTCAAATCAATATTTTATTGCATTAAACATTTACATGTTTGTGGCAACATTTTAACAAGTATAATTTGTTTACAATAAAAATCAAGATAGATAAATATAAGCACATGCAATTGACGGATAGTTACCTGGTTAATAAAGGTTATAGAAAAACATGGCAGTTAAGATAAAGGGACAGAATCAAGATTGTAGGTGAAAAGAACAAAGCAGCAGGATATGACCGTGGATACTCAGATACAACAAGAAGAAAAATGCAGAGTAAGAACAAAGTGATCAATTAAATATTAAATATACGTAATGTCTGGTGGTAGAATGTAGATATTCTTATACAACCAGAAGAAAAATTGAAAAAAGAAGAATAAGACATTATGGTTTGTTATTACGAAATATATATGCGCGTTTAACAATTATTTCGATCAAAAGGAATATATTGGTTTGCACGTAAGAGAAGCCATGAGATAATTGCATTTACAGGATGACTATTGTCTTGATTGCATGCATTATTACTCGTGAATAAACGACAAGGTATTAACGAGAGTTACTTGAGAATAACAATCCCTTGCGTCAAAAATCGACATCATTTAAAAAAAAAATATTTGCGTGCATTCTACTTTAACGTAATATTTTTTTGTATGAATTCCTTTGTAATGTATTTGTATGATCACAACACACTGAAATCACTCACACAAAATAAGCTTGACACTGACATGTAATGTGGGCGGACTTTTTCAAGGAAATTCGAATGCAAATCCTGATGAAATGCTGCTGTTGTTTCCTGCAGCAGGTTTGTGCATCAAGAAATCAGATTGATCTTGCTGACAGACAGGAAGACACTATAACGAGACCATATTCATGTGGATTAATGCACAATGGAGACATTCATGTTGAATTCGTATTAGTAGATTATAGGAATGATCGGATGGGTTATCCCTGATTTCGCTACGTATTTACCTCCCTTGAACGAGGTGGCGCTTCTTTGGGTAGTTCCGGTTTCGGTTATATACAGTAAACTATATTGAGAGTAAGCCGATTTTATGTTGAAAATAGCTGTGGATTAGAAAAAAGGGTGGTCACATGTAAGGTTTTTTATGGCCTAAAATATATGTATTGGAATTTCATGTAACCCGGATGTAAACACGATGAATTAATTATGTCGAGACAAAGAAAAACGGCGATGTGCCTTACTGTTAGCTTTAAAATTCCTATTTATGCGCACATGTATCGGCGGATATGTGGAATTACCTGTGTCAGATCCAATTATAATATAATTGCAAATATCAACAGATCAAAAGACAAAAGCTAACGCTTGGAAATAGCGGAAGTTTTCAATCAAATATGAAGTTTAAGAGCGTTATTTTTTCAAACTACCGGTAAATCGCAACTTTCAATCAAAGACGGCTGACTGTTTTAAAGTTACTTATTATATAATTTTTTAAATAAAGCAGTGTTATTTACGTTATAAACATAAGAATACTTGATGAGGTCAATTATATCTTAGTTTAATCATTTGAAATGTGTTAATTTTGATATTATTAATCTTACTTGTTCTTCAGATTTCAGTAATTTTCTTTCTTTTCTGAAGTATTTCTTTTCTTACAGTGTTAAAAGTTACACGGTTGTGTAAAGCACTTTCTGTGCTGCAAGTATGTGAACATATACTTTTAGAGTATATCCAAAATGACATGTTTATTGTGTTGTGTATACATCCACCCCCAATATCTTACACTGACCGGTAATCCACACCAGATGTGTCACAAGGCACGAAGGGCAGATAAGACCCCCACCAGGTGTAGGGGATGACTGGAGAAATGCCTCTAGGGGGTGACTGGTTAATTGGCTGTAGGGCTCAACGAATTAATGGAAATAGGATAAAAGAGCAAAAAAACTTTCGGCATTTCTGACCGTGTACAGCCTTGTTCCGGAACACAATATATTTTAACGCTGTTGTTATCGGTTTTAGGCTCCTACCAAAAATAATAAAGTGACGAGAGTACATGGCATTTATTGGATATTTCTTCCAATTTCAATGTTTGCATCAGATATCACAATGCTATTTCCAGAGCTCTAGCTTTGTTTTACGCACAATAACAGCTATTAATTTTAAAGGCATCTCGAAAGGAATGTGGTATCCCACTGAGCCAGGCCCCCACATGCTATGACCAGACCTGCTAATTGCTGGTCATCACTGCAGGGAGTCTTTAGCCAACATAGTACTAATCTGTCACAGTAATACATCTGATGGGTTAATGCAAAACTAAAGTACCTGCTAGTATGGATGTGAGACAGTAGGCTAGTTTTACACAAAGCCACAAACATTATTGTTAGTGATAATGTGGGTTGTTTACTATATGATCCCTTACAAATTCTTTATTGCATTAATTACTAGGTGGTCATTTTGTAACTGCAAGATTATGTATTTATTTCATAGCTAAAATATTTAATTTTGAAAATACATGAGAGATACAAGTTTTTAGTATTCAAAATGACTCTGAAGGCCATTATTCTAGACAAGAATGACTTTTTAAATTGCTTTTGTTAGAAACGTTCGTTACATTTTACAAATCATAAATAAAATATAGACTTTAAATATATATGAGAATAAAGATATAAAAGAAATAACAAAATGATATAAAGAAATAACAAAATCAACAACAAAAGTAAGAAAGAAAACAAATAAAGGATATATATAGATATATATATATATAGAATATATATAGGTATAGTATATATAGATATATATATAATATATAATATATATATATAGTAGCATATATATATATATATGATATATATATATGATATATAAGTACTTTATATATATCCTATATATATACTACTCTATATATATATATATTATATATATTATAGATATATTACTATATATTGTATTGCGTAATTGGTATATGCCAAACTGTTTCCTTTACAAACTTGTGAATGACTATGTTCAACCCCCAGATATAGCATACATACACTTGGATCTTGAACAATACCTGTGGGACAGACACATCGTTACAGACTGTGGCAGTCTGGCTTATCAGAAAACAGATGCCCTCACATGCTGGGTGGGGCAATAAAGGGGGGGGGGGTCACTTATATAAGGCTCTTGAGATGCCTTTAAGGTCCTAAAAACCGCATATTTTGAACGTCAACTTTTGTTTTACATAAAATAATATTATGAAACAATGCTTAAGGCGAACCATAAACGGTTTTGAACTTTAAAAAGTGTGTTGCTCTCACTAACGAAGAGAAAACTTAAAATTTTAATTCTCATTTATATTTTATAAGCGAAATTTCCAGCAAATTTGTAGATCAAAAGTATGCTTTTATTTAAACTGTTCAATTTAGGGAACATTTTTTAAAAATATATAATATCATAAAAGCATTGCGCTTATGAATACTGATCATTTATAACCATTAAAATATTATTATTTTCTGCAATTATTGGGAGTTTTACAGGTACCGTCAGTAGATGTTGTGATCAATGTCATAGAATATTTACGGCGATACAGTTTAATTATAACGACATTTAGACGTTGAATATCGCTGGCAAAGATACAAATAATGCAAAAGTGACAATATTACTAAAATAAAACTACGAAATTACAGACAAAAAGCAACAATAAATTTTAAACGGAAAGTCGGCAAGGGGGTCGACAGGGCCGCTGACAACAGTTTAACAAGCTTTCCGGCCTCGACCTTCATGAGAAAAATTCCCAAAGACTAACAGTTCAAATAAAACATTTAACCACCAAAGATAATTAACAGTTATTACCTGCATCGAGACTACATTAATTTACAATACAATTCTTTGTTCAAACAATGTATCAGTAAATACACTTTTTATATTAAAGTAGGTACAGTATGTACAAGCAACTATTGCCTAGGAACGTTATCAGTTAAAAGCCTATTATAGAAAGAAGATCGAATTCAAATAAGACATACCAAGCGATGAAGTTGTATACGAGTTATGTTACGACGTCGTGTGCCAAAAGATTACTGACAACATTTAAACAAGAATGAAATTGTTCAAGCAAGAAGGTAATAACCAGTAGAAATTACAGAAAAAAGGGCGAAGAAACACACCAAATCAACAAAACAAAATTGAAGTACCGCGAAACGTTTATAATAAGAGGATCTTATAAGAAAAACCTGCATCGCCGAAGATTTTTTGTAAGATGACTACTTTGCCACGACTCGTAAAAGGACATGGAGATTGTTCTGTCTAAAATAGCAATGCTGAAGAAACGAAGTAAATACATTCTTACATTAACTGTTTAAAATATGACTTTCAGTGTCCTCAAAGGCCTGTTAAGTCATCGTATAATTCTAAGGCAATGCGTGTTCTTGATTATTAAGAGGTCAACTGCAGGCAATGCAGAACATCAAAGAATTCCCGGGTTGTATCAACCAACAGTAAATTTTATAAAATGTCCAATATATCGGCACATGTGCTGTTACGTCTGCGTTTGCATTCTGCCATTGTATAATTATTTGTTTTAAAACAAACGCCGTCCTCATTTTC